>JAZHYW010040772.1:0-13145 GCA_037355805.1 Ixodes ricinus | reverse complement strand
TACATGTACGCTACGTTCAATTACGTATTGCCTTTTTGTTAATTAGCTTTTTTGCCATGACTATTATTCTCGCATATAATGAAAGCAAGCCAGATAAAACAACTTGAAAAAACGCACTCATTTGATAATCAACTATTTTCGGGTTCTTTTTGTTTAAGTCTGTTTCATTTAAGATCGAACATCCTGTATGATAAACAAAATCGGGCATACGTCTCTATAGGGAACGATAATAAACCTTTCAATATAGAGTAATTTTCAACATACAAGATGCGATAAAACGCCTGAAAAAAATAACGATATCTGAAGTTAATGCATGTTGAACCTGTAATTTTCATATCCCGATATAACATGATGGCCTTAATAAAATAACTTCAAATAGTATGAATGTTGCTTTGAATCCTGCTGCAGCTTACCCATACTTGGGGTGCCGAGCTTCGGATCTGAAGAGCAGTCGGAATATAATGTAGTTCGTTGCCGAACGAGGAGATAAGATATCAAGATAAAGTTATAAAATTAAAGCGACTATCGAAAAACTGAGCACGAAATGTTCTTGCCAAGGCCGTGCCAGCGGACGAGTACGTCCCAGCTAAGTTAAAGGCAGGACATTACCCAATGAACCAGGCAAAACTGAGAAGCGAAGCAATTAGACCGCCACACAAACTTGAAAATGATAGAATATTAAGCGCGCGCGAACGTGAGGGTGAAGACTGCAAACGAGCGAGCCCTTTCGTTTTTCTTATCAGACTCCCTGGAATGCTCGAGGCAGTGCATTTTACCTGACGAGCTGAAAAATGCACAGCTAGGTCGCTAAACACGTGGAACATAAATACTAGTTTTGTTATGACGTAGCGGGTCGAGTGGCTGAAAGAACGCCGAAAACGTTCCTCCTCTCTAATATTGAAAAGTGCGCACAACTTCGCAAAGTTTCATCATGGCGGACAAAAAAATCCCCGCGATCCCAAGGTGGTGCACGAGAGCACAATACACCGCGCGAAAGACAGAGTTCACACCACTCGCTGCCGGTTATATTTGGCCAAAAAGAAGAATGAAGGCAGCCTCTTCTAGAGTGCCTTCATACAAGCGCGCGCTTTTGCGTGAGGTGGTGACATCTCAGCCATTTTTACGCCCAATCGTTTTTAATGCGAATAGCATTCTTTGGATACTTCACGCACTTTTCGTCTATGTAATCTATCTATCTATCTATCTATCTATCTGGCTATCTAACCTCTTACGCCGCGGGTCGATAAATAAATAAAAAAGACCGGCGCCGGCGGGGTTCGAACCGTTGACCCTTTGATCAGCAGGCAGACGCGCTAACCACAGAGCTATGAAGGCAGTCATTCAAGGCACTCTAAACACCTGTTTATATCTTTACCATCGCGCGCGTTCCATGCACGAGGGCTCATTCCGCTCTCGTGAGGCTTAGCACTGCCCCTAGCTCACCCTCTCCCGCGCTCGGGAGAGGGGTGATGTAGCGGCCGTGCTCACCCTCACGAGAGCGGAATGAGCCTCTCGTGCATGGAACGCGCGCGCACCAGCAGCTGTGACAGCGCTGTAAGGCGCGTCCTATGGTAAAGATATAAACAACCGTTTAGAGTACCGTTGGTTGAGACTAGCTGAGACGCCAGAAAGTCTGGTCGGTACCATTTTGAGTGTTTGTGCGTATGGCGCGTGCTTTGCTCGCCTTCCTAAGTGACACAAACGCACGTGCTGGGCTGCGGAGATCGTGCGCAGGGCTGTGAAAGTGTCAACAAATTTAGAATCGCCTTAAGAGTGGGCTGGCGTATCTAGAGTGTACCGGCCACCTGACTTATGCATTTTGAAGTGCGCGCAATCCGGTGTCATTCAGCTCGAGCGCGTAGCTCTGGCTAATGCATAGACGCCATTTTAGCGCCCAGGTCACGCACCAAGTGCGCGCGAGCGTCGCGCGCTGACTCATTCAGTGCAACAATGGATGTCTTCACCCTCAGACAGACAGACATGTAGGCACCCTAGCGTCTTCGTTCTGAACCTCTACAGTCGTCCCAAAAAGCGACATAGATTTAGAACCCTTTTTCGGAAAGTCCTCGACATAACCAAGGGACAGGCGCTAGTCATGATGGGCGACTTCAGCGCACCCCATCCCGCTTGGGGGTACGGTAGGGAGAGTGCAAAGGGAGGGTCCTCTGGCTGGATGTCCAGCAGGGAGGTCTCTCACTGGTGACTAATTTTAACCATCCCACCAGAACGGGCAAAAGCGTGTGCCTCGATACCACTCCCGACTTGACGTTCGTCAAGAACGTGTCGAACCCAGAGTTGTCTAACATTCACGATAACTTATAAAATGAGATGTTCATCGTAGCCACCGTGATTAAGGCTGAACCTTCCAAGCCTAAAGGTCACAAACTTAGAATAACGAACTGGGATTTGTTCCGCCAAATTTTACGAACGGAAAATCTGGGCCGTGACATCGACGACATCGAGTTGTGTGTGGACGTACTACTTGGTTGTGCAAAAAGAGCTACCAAAACTATCGCCGAAGAAGCCTAACTTAGTGAGGCCTGACAACAGACTGTTACACACGTGGTAATCTAAGAACGGACTGCAGAGCAGGCTGAATAAGGGCAAAAACATAATCGTAGGTTACGTAGAAGAAGAATGCATAAGTGTGGCGACATGGGTTAGTTGGTTCATACTTACGACAAGACAAACAGCGCACAGTAAACGGGGACTAAAGGAAGTGCAAACAGGACAGCGCTTGTCTTGTTTGCACCTCCTTTAGTCCCCGTTTACTCTGCGCTGTTTGCCTTTTCGTCATTACGTAGAATAATAGTTTCATTAAACAGGGACATTGAGGAATGCGCGACCCAGCTAACCAAACAGCATTGAAACGACACGTGTGACAAAATGGAAACGCAGATGGGTCTCGCTCAAACATGAAACGTTCACCGATACCTCATAGATCCTGGAGGTAGCGAGGCTCGGAGCAAGAGTTGCTCGGAGAAGGTAGAGATAGAACCATTGGAACTGACCCAAAAAGGCACTGAAACTGTACACTGGCAAGGAGAACAAAGATCTCCATCGGCCCGACACGGCAGCCGAGGTTCGTGCGACTCTGTAAGGACTCCGCGTCCAATTGGCACCCGGAACCGACGGTATAACCAACAAAATCTAAAAAATCTAGAAGGAAAAATGTTTGGAAACACTGACCAAGTACATAAATACGCGCTGGGAAGGTTATATCCCGCAGCAATGAAAGACGGCTCGCGCGATCCTGGTTCAGAAGCCAGAGAAATAATTACAATTTAAAAACTTGAGACACATTTCACTCACGTCGTGTTTCGGTAAACCAAAAGAACGTGTGATCCTCAAACGATTACATGCCTAGCGTCTACGATGAAGGATTCTTCCCCCACTATTGTATGTTTAAACATCGGATCATTGACGGTGACTGGGGCTTGTTCCTAGACACCAAAGCAATGCTCGGATAGGACATAACAAAAGCCTTCGTCAACATCATTCACGATGCCGTCTTATATAACTTACATAAATCGGGGGTGGGTCGTAGAACTTACGACTACGTGAAGAACTTCCTTTCTGACTTAACAGCTCAGGTAAATGTTTGTGGGGTGCGATCGGGCGATGTGGAGTTGGGAAGCAGAGGAACGCCGCAAGGCTCCGTCCTCTCACCCTTCCTCTTCAGCGTCGCCATGGTCGGACTTTCAGAAGCACTAGGTCGCATAGAAAGCCTGAACTACAGTCTTTATGCTGATGACATCCCTCTCTGGGTCTCCGGAGGTAGTGATGGTCACATTCAGGACACTCATCAGGCAGCGATCGATGCTGCCGAGAATTACGTAATGCCGAGGGGACTTTATGCGCTGCCAGAAAAGCCGAAGCTACTGCTCTATCAGCCCATGCGGAGAGGGCGTCACCACACTCTGGAAGTTCCCAAAATTTATTTCTTCGTGAACGGCAATCTCTTTCCGATCGTGGAGAGTATCAGCAAATACCGTTGATACTAATACAGGAAACTTAACCAAAAATATTGCCGTGAGACACGGTGGTGGCGTCATCTCTTGGCGAGGAGTCGTCAAGTCGGTGCTGAAAATTAAATTGATATCAGTCATGTGCTCCACTCCCTTCACCCCTTACACTATCGTTAAAAAATACATATCTGCCGATTAAAATTAAGAAACCATTGGTTATGGCACTTTTGTATGAATTCGTGTGTTCAAGAAAGTTCATACGCAAATCAGTAAAGTTGGCTTTCATATGGACACTTTGTAGTTCAATGCCGATTTCAGGCTATTAGTCATTATTTCTAGTTATTTGACTATTTACATGTTAGGGCAACTTCAAGACGTTATTATTATCTCAAATTTAACTATAATGGGTTATTTATGTTCTTAAAGGTGAGATTGGCTTCAAGTGGCCTATAATGGCTTCTGGGAACTATTCTTGAACAGATCAATTTCACTTGGCTATGAACGAGTTTTAGCTACTATTATTCACACTTCTGAGGCATTGGTGTTTCAGGGGTGGGATTAAATTCATGTGAATATTATTGAATATTGGAATATGTTTCTGGTCAGATCGACTTGAAATGGCTATACTTGACTCTCAGTTGTCATTACTGAGGTTTTATGTGATTGGGATGTTCAAATATTTGATTGACTTCAATGGGCTGTGATTGGCTATAGGCATCTGTTTGACCTGGTTGGCTCGAATTGGCAAGTAATGGCTATTCATGAATATAGTTGACGATTTTGTGTTATTTCTGTATTTATAGATGAAAATTACTTCAAATACCTATTATTGGCTATAATCATCTATTTTTTATTAGATTGGCTTGAAATGGTGATACATGGCCTTTAGCCACTATTACTTACAGCTTATGCAATTGGAGTGTGTATAGACTTGAGTGACTTCAACAGGATAATATTGGCTATAGAAATCTACTCTTTACTTGGTTGGTTTGGCTTGGCTAATATGAGCAATAGACATCTATTCTTGACTTGGTTGGCTTGGAATGGCTATTATTGGCTATAAGCATTTTTTCCTGACCTGGTTGGCTTGAATGCGCTACGTATGGCTGTAAGTGACTAGTATTCATAATTAGCAGCTATTTCTTTGTTTACAAACTGGAATGGCTTCATGTGGCTATTTTTGGCTATTATAGTCTATTTTTTATCAGATTGACTTCAAATGTATACGAATGGCTATTCGTGAATATGGTTGACAATTCTGTGCTATTTCAGTGTTTATGGATGAATATTACTTCAAATGGCTATTATTGGCTATAAGTATATATATTTTTTTAGATTGGCTTGAAATTGCTATACATGGCTCTCAGCAGCTATAATTTATAATTTATGCAATTGAAGCGTGTATAGATTTCATTGACCTCAACTTGATATTATTGGCTATAGCACCAATCCTTGACAAGTTAGGCTTAGATTGGCTAATAATGGCTATAAGCATTTCTGTTCCTGTCCTGGTTGGCTTGAATTGGCTACTAATGGTTATAAGTGACTTGTATTTATAATTAGCAGCTATTTCTTCGTCAACAAACTGAATGGCTTCATGTGACTATTTTTGGCTATTACCATCTATTTTTGCCAAATTGGCCACGAATGTCTTTTCGCCAATTTAGTTACAATTCTGTACAATTTCATGTTTATGTATGAAAATGACTTTAGGTGGCTTTTATTGGCTATAAACATCCATTTTTAGTTCAATTGGCTTAAAATGGCTATTGAGAAATAATAATTATAAATATGATCTGTTTCTATGCTCATGAACTGAAATGATTTTCAGTGGCTATTGTTGGCCAGTAGCATGTAGCAGTCAATATGTCCAGTGTTGCAGCCAACAAAGATGACGACGCAACTCACTGGCACAAGCGCGACGGCACGTGGATTAGACAGAATGTTTTCGTCCAAGCTCGGAGTCAGTCGCACCATTTCTTCCATACTCAACAAACAATGCACCACATAGCAAATATTTTATACCAAAGTGGCTTCAAAGGGGCTAACAACGGCTATTGGTGAGTTAATTCACAATTTCGCACGATCTCAGTGTGTATGAATGAGCATGGTTTCAAGTCGCCATCTTGCCTTAAAGATTGTTTGATATTTGCATCTTACAATGATGCTATTTAAATTTTTTGAAATACACTTGAAATAGCTATTACTGACCTTTTTGCTACTGCTCCTTGCCAGGTCGGCTTGAAATGGAGATATGTGCCTTTATTGTGATTAATATTAACTTTTTGCAGATGGTTTGCTTACAGATTTGATTGACTTCAACAGGATATGATTTGCCATAAGCATTTATTACTGACCAGGGTATCTTGAATTGGCTAGAAACGACCCATGGTGCTTATTAGCCACAACGTCCTGCTATTCCATACTTATGAAAGAGAATGGGTTCAAGTGGCTATTCTTGGCCTTAGCATCGATTAGGAACAAAATCAGCACTAAAATATTTCAGATTGAATATTATCGGCTATCATTGACAATACTGGCTATCAATGACTATCAATAGCCATTGCTAGCCGGCTGAAATCAATGTCATAAAATAAATGCTAAAAGCCAACGATACCCACTGGAAGTCATTCCCACTTATAAACTGAGAAATCACATATATTTGTCAATAATAATCACTAATAGCCATATGCAGTCATTTCAAACCGATCTACAATTATTAGATGCTCATTGCCAATAATAGCCGCGTGAAGCCACTGTCATGCATAAACATTGATATAGTACTTATTTAATTATACCTACCATTTGCCATTGGTAGCCATTTGGAGCCAATCTATGTAAAAAAGACATTCTAATTACCATTATACCCAATTGAAGCCATCCCATTTACTAAACACTGGAATACCCAATATTAAGAAATACTTGGTGTTAATAGCCATTTCTAGCCATTTCAGGTGCCAATCTGATATAAATAAATGCTCAGAGAATTGTCAATGGTACTCACTAATAGCCATTGCTAGCCACTAGAACCCATTTGACTTTGTAAATATAAAAAGCCCATAACTATCAGCAATTGTCACTAATAGCCATTTGGAGTCATTTCAAGCCAATGTAATAAAAATGAAAGCCGTTTACAACTCCCTGTAACGCCGGATTAGAGCGCAGCTCTTGAGGAGGAGGGGAAGGAACGGGGGGGGGGGTCACGTGATTTCGGGGAGGGGGTCACGTGTCCTCGGGGTCACGTGACCTCGAGGAGGGGGAAATTTTCCCCACTAAATTTAGCGGGGAAACTTTTCCGCTAAACCTAGCGGGGAAAATTTTCCGCTAGATTTAGCGGGGAAAATTTTCCGCTAAATTTTGCGGGGAAAATATTCCGCTAGATTTATCGGGGAAAATTTTCCGCTAAATCTAGTGGGGAAAATTTTCCGCTAGATTTAGCAGGGGAAAATTTCCCGCTAGATCTAGCGGGTAAAAATTTCAGCTAGCGGGAAAACTTTTCCGCTAAATTTAGCGGGGAAAATTTGGCGCTAGATTTAGCGGGGAAAATTTTCCGCTAGATTTAGAGGGGAAAATTTGCCCGCTAAATCTAGCGGGAAAATTTTCCCGCTAAATCTAGCGGGAAAATTTTCCGCTAAATTTTGCGGGAAAATTTTCCGCTAGATTTTGCAGGGAAAATTTTCCGCTAAATTTAGTGGAAAAAATTTTCCGCTAGATTTAGCGGGAAAAATATTCCGCTAGATTTAGCGGGGAAAATTTTCCGCTAGATTTAACGGGGAAAATTTTCCGCTAGATTCAGCGGGAAACTTTTCCGCTAGATTTTGCGGGGAAAATTTTCCGCTAGATTTAGCGGGCAAAATTTTCTGCTAGATTTAGCGGGGAAATTTTTCCGCTAGATTTAGCGGAAAATTTTCCGCTAAATTTAGCGGGGAAAATTTCCCGCTAGATTTAGCGGGCAAAATTTTCCGCTATATTTAGCGGGGAAAATTTTCCGCTAAATTTAGCGGAGAAAATTACCCATCATGCACCGCGCGGTTACGCCGACGGAGACGGTGACGGCGACGCCGCTCAAGCCGGAAATGGGCGCCTAAGAGCTGCGCTCTAAAAATAACTGTGTGTAGCAAATAAAAGTCATGTGTAGCCATTTTCATCCATAAGCACTGAAATAGCAGAGAATTTTTATTTATACTTGCTAATAGCCATTGCAAGCCACTAAAAGCCATTCCAGTTAGTAAACCCTAAGATTGCTCATAACTATCAAGAATAGCCACTAATAGGCATTTGTAGCTGTTTCAATCCAGTCTGATGAAGAATCGATGCTTATTGCCAATAAAAACCAGTTGTTTCCTCAAACACTGAAATAGCACAGAATTGTCAATTATACTCGCCCATAACCATTGCAAGGCATTTAAGGCCAATCTGGCCAGAAATAGATTATAATGGCCAATATTGTAATGTAATCTGCTTTTTTGTATCAAGTTTTCTAGAAAATATTATATAATTGGACATGTTATTCTATAGACTTTCTTCCATAATAAATTTTTTTAGCAAAGTCGTTATTAATAACACTTTATTGCAAATTTGTTTCGTCTTGCATGTAGCAGCATCGCATAAGCATGCGAACAAACGTTTGCGACGTTTTTATGTTTGTATTTCGTCTTGCTTTGTCATCGGTTGTTTAAAGAAGAAAATTAAAGTAATATATATTCGGTTTTTGCAGGTGAGTTGCACGGCCAGGGGGACATAGCTTATGAGGCTAATCACACCGGTCAGTCGGCTTATTAATTAAATATTGTTTATCACTTTCTAATTAGTTAAAACAGACATTTTGCTTCAATTAGAAACTTAATGAAAGTCGTCGAAACCACTAAATGAACTAGTCTTAGAAATATATAAGGCAGGGTCAGCGTTTTAGGTGTTCCATAAAAATGCAGAGTTTCGACTAGTTTCTAGTTTTCGGGTTTATAGGGGAGCGCATTTTTGTGCCCTTGATTCTCCTCCCTGGTGGCCGAGACGCGCAACACACGTGCGCCATTGTTCCCGCCATCCTACGACGGAGGCGAGGAGGTGGCTTCGCGCCACGACCACTTGGGAACGGTACCGCGGAAACAAAGAATCGCTCCGATAAGAAACCGGGAGCTAGAAAAACAACCAACATTAGTGTTTCTTTTTTTTTTTTCAGAACGGTGTAAAAAAATTTTTCTGCCTTTTGTCCCCTTTTTTGTAAGAATTGATCCAGTGGATTTTGAGGGAGCTAAGTAAGTTTCTAATTGGAATGGTATGTCTATTTTCACTAATTAAAATTCACTTTCCAAATTTTTAATAATTAGCCCTCTGATCGATACAATCATCCTCCTATACTTGTTCCCCCTATCCTTGCAAATCACCTGTAAAAACAAAATAAGTGTAGTTTTAATGGCGATTCTTTTTTTTGTTTTAATCTGAAACATTTAAAAGGAAACATTTTGTATATTGTGCGCATATTTCGTAATTTTGTTTCTAACCGTTTTATTTAAGTATGAATGATTCTGAACAAAGATGTAAATAATAAATTTACATTTTCCTTACACAATTAGATTTATTTAACGCGGTTCATGCATTTGAGCTCAGTTGATTTACCGGCATTCACGTAACTTTTTTCAATCCACTTCACAGCAGATCTGGGAAGCAGTGAAGCGGTTTCCATTGCATAAAAACGGGATTGCGTTGTTTAATCTCGAGTCTGAAGACTCCAAAGAAGGTGTGCTAATACGTGTTATTTCTAGTGCTGTAGGCTACTAGCAAACTGAGGGATTCCAACATATTAATAAAAAAGAAATGTTAATCAGTTTAGCTTTATCCAGTTATATGCACCATGCCCAGCCACATAAAACTCCGAATGCCATATCTTCATCTGTTTAAAAGGAATTCCTTTTCGGAAGCGTCTTGTTTCTGTTAAAAATATACCATTACATGAACCGTAGCTAAAACGAAAAGGGTGTACGGGGAACATGAATTATTACCCCTTAATATCTTGAATTAAAATCTTTGCATTCGCATCTTAGATCAGCTTTATGTTGTTTGATCAAGACGTCCACGTTTTAAACCCTAAATATAGCGCCTTTTGCTTCGAAAATTAGATGGTGTAAGAACTGCTTGTCGCAATGGGTAAATAATGCGGATAATTTTCTTTGTTTTTGATGACACAACATTTTTGGTAGATTCACTTGAACGGGGTGAATTAGCTCAGCAGTGCAGGAACTGGTGTGTTTGATTCAAGCGGACGTTGCACTGCCGCTGCACTGGCACGTTCACTTCGTTCCAGTTCTGAAGGAGTTCAGACCCACACTATTGGAAACAAAGGCTTATAACAGGGGTCACCAAACGTTTCGCTAAGGGGCCGAATCAAGGATATGTCGCTGTCTCGAGTGCCGGAACAAAAATCAGCGAAAATCAGCGCAGCATTTGAGGAGGAGGATGAGAGAGTCGAAGGGGAGGGTATGCGCCCTCCTCTCCTCCCCTGCCCTCCTCCTCTCTTGCTCCCCTCAAATTTAGCGGAAAATCTTTCCGCGCTACATTTAGAAGAAAAAAATTCCCCGCTAAATTTGGCGGGAAATAATTTGCTAAATTTGATGGATAAATTTTTCCGCTGAAACTTGCGGGGAACATTTTCCGACATATATATGCGGGGAACATTTTCCGAAACATATTGCGGGGAAATTTTTCCCGCTAAATTTAGCTGGGAGTTTTTATCGCTAAAGTGAGCGTGGAATTCTTTCCGCCAAATTATGCGGGTAAATTGTTTCGCTAAATTTAGCCTGTAGTTCAGTTCACTAAATTTAGCAGGGAAATATTTCCACTAAATTTAGTGGGAAATGTTTTTCCAAGAATATTGCGGGGAATTTCTTCCCGCTAAATTTAACGAGGACATATTTCCGCTAAAATTAGTGGAAATATTTTTCCGCTAAATTTAGCGGGTAAATGTTTCCGCTAGCTTAAGCGTGAAAATTTGGTTCGCTTAATTTAGTGGGACTTTTTTGCTAAATTTAGCGGGGAATTTTTTTGGCTACGTCAGTGGGGAATTTTGTCCTGCTAATTTTAGCATGAAAATTTTCCCGCTTTAATTAGCGGGGACTGTTTTTAGCAGAAAACACTTTCTCCTCCGCCACCTTCTTCCTCGTGACCGTTATGACATTACTGCGGACCCTCATGACGTCATAAGTCATGTCATTATGAGAAACTTCCGATAATGCAACACCCGGTTACGCCGAAGCTCATGGCGACGGCGATGCCGCTCAAGCAGGAAACGGGCGTCTAAGAGCTGCGCTCTAAGGTTGAAAGCTATACGTCGTTTCCCCTTACGTCCGGACGCAGCGGACGCTGTGAACCACCCCAGCCAATCCCGTTCTGTGGAGGTAGCCATGTTGCGCGCTTCGCTGTGCCCTATCTCCAAGGTCACGTGACACTCACATGGCCTTGGGTTGGCTCCGGTGGCTCGTAGCATCCGCTGCGTGCGAACGTAAGGTTAAGCGGAGTACAGAGTGCCACTTAAAAAATCAGAATATGAGGAGGATGAATACATCTACTTTATATCTTAAATATAGTATTTTGCTAAAAGCTATGACACGACAAAATACTGGGGCAGAAACAACTTAACAGCTTAAATCAAATTGCATAGGAGCTTTGGCACATTCCAACGAAGCAAAAAACTAATCAGAATAATTGAACTAATGCTGACAATATGCAATAGATTCGACACAGGAAATGAACAATATACATAGAAATATATGGACATTTTAACATACGAGGTTACAGGTAAATGAAACAGGGGCTCTAAATGGTGATCCTGGAGAGAACAATGTCCAGTTAATAATGCGACGAGAGGACACGCCCTACGATGAACAGTGTTTCCTCGTTGTTATTTTCTTTTCGCATTTATTGCTGGAAGGACTAGGCAGCATCATGATGCAAGTGTATGGCGATGGTTTTTGAAACATAATTTCGAGTATATGTATCTGTGCACCGAAATACTTTTGAAAAAAGGTTTATCGATTAAATATAAAAGGTATATATCTCAAATTAATTGCTTGTTTCGCGATACTCTGCCAGGCTTGGGGATGCCTTTATATTTGTCATCCAAAATTAACTGTCGGTTTTCTATGATAAACTGAACACCGCTTTGTCGTTGCTGTTTTTAATTCACCCACCCCAAAAACCGATGTACAGCGGAAATCATAGTATTCTGGTATATATGATAGTCACGAATATTAAATGGGGAAGAACAAGGCAAAAAAGATTGTTTGAAAAGCTTGTTTTGCCGTTCAGTTTTGTCTCAATTTCAGACAATTTGGGCAGACGTGTTTTCTCGAACATGCCAGGTCGTTGCTCTCTGTCAGTACCTACGTAAGTCACTGACGGCGACAATGTTTTCGGGCCATTAGGGATGGTAGCTGGGAAGTGATGAGTTTGTGGTAAGGGGATGTGCATAAACCATCATTAACTCGAATAATACCGGCCTTGTCATTTGCACTTTCCACGAACTGCACACTTCACCCCCCCCCCCCTGTTTTGAAAATAAAAATATATTTGGTATCTATGTTCCAACATTTTTCTATAATTTTTGGCGTATCTCGGTGTTATCCTGTTACTTAAAGGCAAATCTACTTCAGCATTTGTATTTTGGTTTTATAATACAACAATTTTCGAATTTTTATTCCTGTACACTTTTTGAAATTTCTTTGCCCTGTCCTTTTATCGGCTATCTTAGTCTACACGGTAAGTCACTGTTGAGGCTGCGTTTCTTTTCGCGTACTTATTATTTCACCGTTAGCAGCGGACCTTTTACAAGGGTGCCGGCCCGTGCCGCGGGCCGGGTTTCACTTGATGGTCTGCGGCCTGCCGTGCGGGGCATCTGGCTCGCGGGCCGGGGTTTGAAGACTTCTGGCTTGTACAGTCCTCTCTGTAGGGGCTGACACACTTGTAACATATTTTCCTTCAGGAACGGGGAAACTTGTGTCGCTGAACCCAGGGGCTCAATGTTCCTCCATCGTCTGCATCAAATTGTGACGGCCCCCCAATGAGCGAATTTAGCCAAGTAAGTCCCAAAGGGACACTGACAGAATATATATGCTCGCCAAGGCTTTTATTTGCATTTGACATGTGAAAGCGCGGTTACCGAAAAAAGATTTCCGGCTGTGTATG
>JAZHYW010040771.1:0-83847 GCA_037355805.1 Ixodes ricinus | reverse complement strand
ACTTAGTCCATGTAAACGCGAGCTTCTGTTTTCGTGAAGGGCCCTTATCTGAAGCCTGATTCGAATGGTGCGATTTTGTTTGACATTTCGCAGTCGCGACGTCGCTTGTGCAGCGAAAAAAGAATGAGTGGTGGAGGCTGTGGGCTTAACACCGCAGCTGAGAAATCGCAAGACCAACTTTCGTGGGACACGGCGGTGTAGTTCCGGATTTTAGCGCCACGTGGCGCATCGACCTTCAAGCAGTTTCAAAATGTAGGTTCGGGCGTGCCCTTTCTGCCGTCCTCCCGTCACCGTCCTCCTACGGTCCTACGGTGTCCGCCGGTGTCCTTTCTGTCTCGCGCTGCCCATCTGCTTCAGCAGCCGCGTGCTGCGCTCGCATGTGCGAAAAGTGTTGAAGCGACAAAAAGAAAAACAAAATCCACTAATCGAGCACAATAAACGCTAACGACGTGAAACAAAACAGAAAGGGGAAAGAAGACGCGAAAAGTATCAAAACTTATTTCAGAAACCAGATTCATTTCAGACAGGCCTATTTCACAGTTGTGTCTAATCAACGTCAGGAGATACTGAAAGAAAAGCGTTCAAAATCAATCGCTGAGGGTATTCAGTCGTATAGGGCTACGCTTTTTGCGCGTCTTGCTCCTGGCACTGTGGATTGTCCTCTTCTCACCGTCCAATCTCCCTCATTGTCTGCCCCCCCTCCTTAAATCGACTTCTCTGCGTTTGCTTCCGTACGCTGAGCAGAGGCAGAAATTGAATATTAAGAGGAAAATGCAAAATGGATTGAACTCACCCGATAAGGCAGGCGTGTAATCATAATCGAATAAATTAGGGGACTGAGACAGAACCAACGTAGCTTTATCATTCGATTAGTTCATGACGCTCTATAGCGGCCGCAAGTTCGTCTGCTTCTTTGCAGAGGTTCTGGAGACGTCGAGAACGCCGAGCTCTGATTGGCTCTGATTGAAGGATAGTGGGTAGTCCTCGAGGCAGCTTGCTTTGAGGTCTACCCACTATCCTTCAATTTCAGCCAATCAGAGCTCGATGTCTCTGACGTCACCGTAATTCCTGCAAAAGAAGCAGACGAACTTGCGTGCGTCATTGTCCTGTTTTATTATATTGTTGTCATCCTTTAAGGTGCTTGTTCGTCTGATGAGTGTTCTAATATATTAAATTTGGTTATTTCACCGAGCTCTAAAGTCATCCCTTGAACCCTTTACCGGTGTTCAGCAATACTACAGAGCTTCATATCGTGCGTCGGGTATTGTTATTTGTTGGTTGAATGAAATTCAACAGTCGAGTTTTTGTTGTTATGGCAAAGTTGTGAGCTTGTTCGCAAATTATTTAGCAGTTGAATATCACGGGAAAGACCATAGTGGGACATTCTTCTTGATACCAGACAGATTAAACGACGTTTTTCAGCTGTCTAACTGAACGCAAACCCGAGCGGAAACCGGACCAAAACCATTATTCTGACCTGACTGGAACAAACCCGTATTATAAATCGAACCTTTGCTAACGAACTCGAATAAAAAACAAACAACAATCTTATGCGGTAGTTTTCGGTTGATCGGGAATCAGTTTGGCGAAATCAAAAAGCGAGTCAGTTATTTGAATTATGACTTCCGCTCATCAAGTTCTAATAGCGCTGGGCAACCGTGCATAGCACGCGCGTCACTGCTGCTATAGCTGATGGCGGAGTGAACCATCATATATAGTGATGTGGTCCGCTCCGCCATACCGAAATTCCAACACAATGTCACGAATGGCAGTTGGTGAGGCGACGACCGAACATACAAACTAAACGTTCTTGTAGCGGAACGAAAAGAAAGATAAGGGACAGCGTCGCAGGCGTGGTTGTAGCGGGGTCGAGCGTTGGCGTGAGACTGACTCTCTGCACGGCGCGGAATTAGAGTTTTCGTAAATCGTTTCCGCTGTCTCGCAACGTTCTCCACAACCCGCACCAGATCCGGGACTCGGCAAGCAAGGCTGGCGTCTCGCATGCGAAGTAGTGGCGACCAGCTCCGGAGAGCGTAGTGGAGGAAAAAATCTGTCTACGAAAAACTCTCTATTAAGCCTAGAGCATTCGACCTAGATTGTTCTAGAACTATACAATTTGAGTAACTACATGATTCTCAAACAATCGAAAATCTTCTATTAACTTACAAAAAGACAAAAAAAAAACAAAAAAACATCAGACCTTGCAGGGGTGAAACCCCGGCCAGCTGCGTGGTAGCCAAGCACACTGCCGACTTAGCTACGCCGTTTGTTTTTCTGATATTATGCTCATTTAAGCTGCTTTGTTTATATTTATTTTATGCATTAAAAAAAACACAATCAAAACACAATATTTTGTATTAATACTTCGTGTCAACTTGATCGGTTCGCAATGCCCAGTTCTCACTTCCTATTGCAGGAAACATTAAAGCTGCTTGCGCGCAACGGTGCGCGGGTTGGGAAGTACAAAAATACAGGGATGGACGTGAAGTACAAAACAAACTTCGCACCACAAATTAGAGTATTAATATGGACAGAAATTTATCATACATACAAATTCAGAAACAATAAACTGAGTTTTTAACATAGGTTCAAAAGTTGGGCCCGCTTAGTCATGCATCAAAGAGACTGAACCATTCTGGTACCGATGCGTGTGCCTCGTATACGCTGCTAGATATGGCAACTTCTTCAATAGAGGTCTTGTCGTACGTGGTGGTTCAGCATTTCTGTCTATCATGTATCACTTCCACGTTCTATGCAGACCGAGAAGCATGAATAAAGAAGACACCGAAGACCAAGGACGACGGAACTGATGCCTCTTCCGTAGAAACCAGACACCCCCACCCCCTCCTCCCTCAACCCCTTACCCCCCACAGCGGCCTTGTGCCATCCTCCCTCTTAAAGGATCAATAAATAAATAAATATGGAACAAGTTGGTTTGTTTCACCAGGAAGAAATCGTATATTATATTCCTTAAAATCAATACCCTTTACATTGTTCATTGAAGAACATCCCAAAAAATGACTGCCTCATTGCCGTAAATGAAGTGATGTTCGATGGTCTCAGGCTTGTTACACAGTGCGATAGGCTATAGACCATTGCACAAGAAATTGTTTTTCTTGAAGCCACCACTTGACACGTAGTGTTTAGGTATGCAATTAAAAAAGGTATGCAGCTGGGAGATTGAAACATATTTTTAACGCGCTTCAAAACATCTTGTCTTTGACTTCCACTAAAGATTGATCTATAAATTGGGCGAGGAAAACATCTTAAACTAATGTATGAGAAAACAAGCTTTTTGAATCACTCAATAAATATTCCAACGAAAACCGATCTTGGAAAAAGTACAATGTGTCTAGAACGTCCTTTCCAAAACCCGTAAGTTTGCATTGATTTACTACCGTACTAATAACATATCATAAATAGCAAATGTGATGCCAGCTTCGTTTGGAGAAGTGAAACTAGGAATGGATGTTTCGTGTAAAGGAAAATAACCTATAGACCACCTGGCGTACAAATTAATGAAGAAGGCCCAAACCTCCAGATTCAAGAGGCAGGAATAAGTTATCCAATCCCATCCGTTCCCAGGAGGAACTCCAGATGAAGGTAGCAAACAAACGATGGAATGCTTGGATTTATGGGTGGGCACAGTGTAGTAATTAGAGGACGTATATACGTTTTGATGCAAGAAACATATTGCAGACTGCAGCTTTGGAGAAGACGGAAAGATCTCTACTCGCCAAGTGTGAATTTTTTGTTTGATAATTGTAGCAACTGACATCCAGTATGGCCCGCTGTACCTAGTTTGATTGAAACGTACAGCAAGGTATTTAATTTCTGGTTCAATTGCATTTCACTCCTACAAATTTTGATGGCGTTGTTCCCGACATGCCCAACCAAAACTCATTCGACTTATCAAAAGGAACGCACAACAATTATGTGCTACACGGATTGCTTCTTCTACACGTTCCTTGTCAGTGAAAAACAAAACCCAAAACCAGCGTCATCAGCATAAGCCAAGATCTTCACCTCAGGAAAATTAAGGATGTACCCCTGAATATTAAGGTTTTTAATTATACTAAGGCACAATGGTTTCAGATATAAGGCAAACAACAAAGGGGATAAAGGACGTCCTTGCCTCACTGAAGATTTTAGAGTGATTGTGGCTGAAAGAGTGTCATGAACAATGATTTTCGTAGAGCAATTTGTGTGGCATAACTAAACGCCTGAAAGGACAGTCTCTCCAAGGTTGACATGGAAAATAATTTGGAACAAAGAAGAGTAACTGACCCGATCAAAGGCTTTCGTAAGATCAACATGTACCAATGCAACTTGATCATTGCCATCCGTCACACAGTCCAGAACGCATCTGCAATCTATACGTTGGTTTGAATTGTTATCTCTTTAATTCCGCACGTCTCGTGTTTATACAATTAAAGAAGGAGTTACCATGTGAATTATTTCTGTGGGTATTTTTTCGCAAATATTTTGTAGTCTACATTACACAAGGATATTGGACAGTAGACCCAAGTCTTTTTCAGCCCTCCTCTTCTTCCCTTTTATGTATTAGGACCTTAGGACCTTCATAAAAAGTGGGCGGAAGTATTTTTTCTTGGTATTGTTTTTGGAAGATATCAAGAAGCACTGGAGCTAATAAGACAATAAATGTATTATAGAATTCTGCGCTGAGTTCGCCAGGACCACGTGTCTTATCTATGAGAAGTGAGTTTATGGCATGTCGCACTTCGTCAAGGGATGACGTTCCATTGATCATATTTTTGTTTTCTTCTTCTGAAAGAACTGGTAATTTGGACAGTAATTTTTTCACACCTTTTTTATCCCCATCTATTATCACATTGCCAAAAAGATTATTGTTGTGGTCTGGGAAGATGTTAAAAATTTCAGTTGTGTCGAACATATGGGCGTCTTTGTTATCAATTGCTACAATTTGTTTTGAAAGAGCATATCTTTTCTCATCATTTAGCGATCGTCGTGATATAAGTTCATTGCGCGTAAACCGTTCTATTCGTGAACGGATAACTAGTCCACTATACTTGTCTGCATCACATCATTGTAACTGTACTTTGGCTATGTGAATTTCCTTCGTGTAATTTCCATGGCTAAGGGATTCAAGTTCGTATAAGGCTGCCAGGATGTTGAATAATCTTCGTTGGTCATTTTTTCGCTCAAATTCCAGGAGACCCGAATATTCAATAGCCCAATTCTTGACGGTTTATTTAAACATATCCCACTTTGCGAATACGGTGAGTGTGGGGACGTACAAAACATCTGCAAACATACACAAAATGCGTTCAGTGAATCAATTTTAAAAAGGAGAGTGACATTAAATTTTCACAAACCCAATTCAGATCGAAAGGAGTACCACTTTTTTCCCCGAAGCAAGTTGATACTATGCAGTGGTCAGAGAACAATATTGGTTTCACATTATAGTCACTAAATTGAGCGAACAATTCACCGCACACATAAATCCTGCCAAGTCGAACATGTGATGAGTTTTGAAAGTGCGTGTAATGTAGATCTCCATATTTGACATCACCGATGTCTATTAGGTTTTGCTCAATAATTTGTGTTTCGAGTTTGGTTGCATCGAATCCTTTTTAGACGTTGGTTGCGAATGATCTCGATTACTGCACAAACAGTTGAATTCGATAAGGGCACTATTTCTGTTTGTAGTCAAATAATGGAATACAAATGAAAAGAAAATATTGCTAGCCGACAGCGCATTAGGGGCATACAGACATAGACATCCAATCCTTGTCATCATACGTTGGGTTACACAAAAGAAAGCGCACCTCCACATCAATGGTCAAGAAAATTGACGAAAAAGCTCTGGCATCCTTCTGAAACAGAAAATATCCTGCAGAAGTACCGCACGCTTAACACGCAAATTTTGAATTCACTTATGAAAGGTTCCAATGCGATTTCGGTTTTCTGTTGAAACCATAGTTTCTTGTTCAGCGAGGATATCTATCCGTTGGTGATGCAAAAGCTGAAAAATAGATGTTGTTTTCATCTAGATTTTAAACCTTGAACATTTGAGGTGGCCACACGACGCGGAAGGGGGCTACACATGAGAATTTATGTTTGAGGATTGTGGGTTGGGGAATTTCCCCCGACAGGTGCAGAGGTTGTTTTATGCTTCGCGTACGGTTTGTGTCGTTTGGCTGCAAATTTATGATAAAAATGTTTTGCCTCTGTGACTGAGCTTTCACCGGGCAGTTCGGTCTTCCGCGGGATTTCGTGAGCCAGGCTAGTCCTAGTCGTGGTTTCATGACCGTCTTCTATGGAAACCGTTTTCTCTTCAGGGTCCTTGTCTTGCGTCGTGTTTTCAGTAAGCGGTGCGAAGTCCGCTGATGCTGCACTCGTTTTGGAAGATCCCGAGCACACCATAATAACAGGCACGGCTGCGTTCGCTCCTTGCATAGCTGGCTTTTAGAGGCGTGCCTCAGCCTCGTATGGTGGCTATGCAGGGGCGTGTATTTCTTCATAGTTAACGGAAGAAGAAATGTCGCCTCTATAGTTCGACGACATCACTGACGTCCATGAGGTTTTTCGTCGAGGCTTCTTCGCCTTGGAACGTCCCTTGACGCAGTCCGTCTGCGTACGTAAGCACGCAGTGTTCTACGGTATGTCTGAAGCGTATGCACTGTGAGCATCGTGGTATCCAACAGTACTGGCGGATGTGCCCGACCTTGTTTCACCGTAGGCAAAGCGGGGGTAGACCGGGTACAAGCACGAGGCACTGGCGTCCGAAGACCATTAGAACGTTTAAAATTCGGGAAGATGACACACCTCCCACTAGCGACAGTGTCCCTTCTCTGTTCATGGTATGCAAGTTCTTCATTCCTGGAACCTTCCACTTCTCACGTTCAAGGGAGAACACTTTTCTGAACGGCTGTAGTGCTTCCACTATCCGGCGGTCTTCGATGTGACTTGGTAACTAGAGCAACTTTAGCTTCATGTCCTTGGTTTCAGGGTGGATCACAAGGCTTTGCCGGTATTTCACAGCTCTCTACATGGTGGCAATTTTCAAATGTGTAAGGACATTCCAGTTCGTTATCACCAAGACGTGAGACATCTAGTACTGTCCGAGACTAAATATATCATCTGGCCTGACGAGGGGAAAAACCGCATCTCCGAAGTCTGGAGCACGATCTGGTCGAGCGGTCATGTCCGCATGACGAAAGAGCGAATTAAGTACGACGTTATATGAAGGTAAACTTGGCATCAAAATATAGTAGGGGACGATACTGTTGACGGAAGCAGACTCGGACGTGGAAGGAATAACTCGGCCAGCGGCCGATTTTTATTATTTTATGGAGAACATGAAATCTCCTACCAATCGAAACGGCGTATTGTTGTTTTCTCCTTGACTTAGCAACGTGGACGTTGCTACGCAGGCATCATTATGACATAAAAGGTGTTTTGAAATCTAGCACCGGTGGTGCATTATAAAATAAAGGGCTAAAGTAAAACGGAGTATCTCTACTTCATTTAAGCCTAAGTCCAGACGCAGCCCCAGCTTAAAGCTAACGAGACCAATGAATCCGCGTAAACAGCGTAATTCACTGGGCATCTTCTGTTTATAATTGGTTTAGCGATCGTAGAACACGTAGATGAACAAGACAAACACCACGAAGGTGCGTTTTGAGCCTGTCTGATTGGTTCCATCAGCTCGTAGCGTCTGCTTCGTCTGCACTTGAGGGGAAACAAAGTATAGGTGACTGGAGGAGCTCGCCCCGTACGCGCTCTCACATTATAGGTTTCCCAATCTTGTCCTCGAAGAGAGCTGTAGGCGTCTCGTCTACTGATTGGCGTGACGTCCCATCTTTTTTTCTAGGAGAAAATTGTTTTAGCTGAAAATGTTTTTATTTTTGTTTTTGTTCAGGGTGAAAGGTTATTTTGACATACTCCTGTCTAAGCACTTTGAAAAACACAGTTCTGTGCCCCTCGAAACGGAATAAATTTTCCGCATTTTGAAAATGCCGAAAATCACAGCCGTTCAAATCTCTAAGAATGGGCATCTAAGTATTCACACCGAATAGCACAGTCATAGGGATTTAGGAATATCCTTTATTGGCAACATGTGATGTGCTCGGTAATGGCACTGGCCTATCCAAAATTGATGGCATAGCGATAGGCGAAGGCGGCAGCATTATCCAACTCCTCCAGCGGGATTTCAGCTTCACCAGTACGAAGGCAACAGGACTGAAAAAAGTGTAAAAATATTAAAGACGTTTACTATTTCCTGTAATGCCGAATTAGAGCGTAGCTCTTGAGAAGGGGAGGGAAGAGTACGGAGAAAAGGGTGTGCCCCTCCTTCCCCTCCGTACCCTCTCCTCCTCCTGCTGTCACCTTCATCCCATTCCCCTGCCGCTCTTCCTTCTCCCCTCCTCCTTCTCTCCTTCTCCTCCCCTCCTCCCTCCCCTCATCTTCCTCCCACTCCCTCCATCCCCTCCACTCTCCTCCCTCGTGACGTCACTCGTGAATACCTCGTGAAGGCCACTGTGAAGTTCGTGACCTTCGTGACGTCACTTGTGACGCTAGTGACCTTTGACGTCACTCGTGACGTCACACTGTCAAGTTTGACGTCATTATGGGACCGTCCCATAATGCAACGCGCGGTCACGCGCAACGGCGACGGCGACGCCGCTCAAGTAGGAAACGGGCGCCTAAGAGCTGCGCTCTAAAAAAGTACGTACCTGAAAAGAGCCACGAAAGCACATTAGGAACACAATATATTCTCCTGGAAAATTTTAAACTCCTATAATTGTGTAGTCACCGAGAGCTTAAGAAACGTGGGGTGTGGCAATTCCGGAGCATCAGCCAATCAGATTGCGGCATTTGTTGATAAGGAAACCAAAGAACCAATCACGAACGCGCCTGAACATATTTAGCTTCGCCCAGCTTTTCTCGAAGCTGTCTGTAACTAAAGAATTACACACAACTTAAGAAACGCCTAACCATATTCATGCTTCTCTCTTGGTGACTTGCTCTTCGGCCTTCTGATAGGCGAATACCCTGGCTTCATCGTCTGCGAAGCGATCATTAGCTTTCAGGGACTTGATCGCTCGCCCCGCCTTTCTTAAATGGCAACTCTAGTCGAAAACGAAACCAATATCCATCACTTGTATCGCTTTAGTGGCACGGAATATGATCACAGCCGAACATATTAGGTCAAAGTGAAGCCGCGTACTCCACTAAACCCAACTTTAAAGATGCGACCAGCTGCTATTTAGCGGGCGGCTAGCGGGTTAGCTTTTAGTCAGGGAACACTGGCTCAGCACCTTCCTGACGTTAAGTCGCAGTGAAGCCGTGGTTGATCGGTTGTACTGCAGCACCCTTCACCGCGTCATGTCGCGGCCGTACGGCTGAAGGCCAGTGTTGCCATCCTTCCAGAATATAGTCTGGGTTTTCCCGGAGACGCCCTAAACCAGCTTTGAGCCGTGATAGTTATGAAAACTACACGGAATATCGAAACAAAAATTATACCTTGTTTATACACGGACACCGCTTTACGCGAAAACAGTCGTAATCCCAAATTCTAAAATATTACCCGGACTTGCCGTTCGAGTTGGCGGGAACAATATTCTTCGCTTAATTTCAAGTCTGGACCAATGGGTTCGGATGCAGCCGAGCCTTCGAGCAAATGGGACGATCAAACGGCGCGAAACGCTCAAGTCGCTTGGCTTTCCTGAACATGGTTGTTTCAGCGATGGTAGAATACGTGGGACCCTTGACGAACACCCTAACGTCCCGCCTTTGACGCTGTTTGGTTAGTCCCATCTGCTTGTAGCGTAGGCGGTGTCCCGACTTAAGGTGAAACAACAGTATAGTAAACATGAACGAGTCCAAACGCTGAGGAAGCGGACGCTCAATTACTAAACGTCATTTCCTCTGCAGATTGGCGTCATCACATGATCCTTAAAGATCGACCTGCAAAGTATTTTTTAACCAGGTGAAAACCTCCTTGCCACAAGTCCTCTTAACTTGACGGCGGGGGGATATCTTTTGTTGCTACATCATGAGACTTGATGAGCCCGGTTCAGCTTTAGCCTTGAGGCGATCACACACTTGCCTTGAGTCGGACCGAGTGCGAGGTTTGCGATGGCAACAGCTGCGTCGGCTAAAACAAAACGGAGTAAAAACCGGTTTTGTTGGAGGCGACGCAGCAGTGCAGAATGTTTCTAGGATAGGTGGCGCAAGCTATGTATATATATATATATCTATATATATATATATATATATATATATATATATATATATATATATATATATATATATATATATATATATATATATATATATATATATATATATATATATATATATATATATATATATGTATATATATATAATATATATATATATATATATATATATATACATATATATATATGTATATATATATAATATATATATATATATATATATATATATATATATATATATATATATATATATATATATATATGTATGTATGTATGTATACACGTATATATAAGAGAGAGAGAGACACGTTTATTGAATCAGAAGATCCTCCTCAAATCTTTGGCCCAGGTCTGGACCACAGGTAGCTGCTGGTCGGACCTCCGTCATCCACCCCTTTTCGAAGGTGATGAACGAGGAGCGGCCGCCACAGCTTTTGAAGCTCAGGAGGGGAAGACCATTCCTCCCAGCCGCTTGGGATAGTGTGGTAAATAATAACGCGAGAACTCAAAACAAAAAAACAACAAAAAAAACAGAAATTGCCACTAAAAAAAAAATCTGTTTTTTTTTTACACCGTATTCAAGAAAAAAACAACAACGCCGATACCCAAGTTTCTCAAATAATAACAAGCCTATGAAGCACATATCTGCAATGTACGTTCAAATTTAAATCACTGATCCCATCCAAGGGGAAAATAGTCATCACGCAACTCTGAATTAAGTTTTATCGCCAGAGAAGGTGGAAACATAATCACGCGATACTAAAAATAATACGTCTTTCAGCCTCTAAGAAAACAAAACAGCGCTACGACGGGGCAAATGAGGAAACACAAGCACCTTGGGTTGTCTGCCGCCTCGCCCCGTCGTTCCACCGTTTGCATTGTCTAAAACCTATCCACTGACCACCCCGTATGACCGTTGCTTTACTGCTCAGTATGGCTATAAATATTTAAGATTAAAACTTGTGTTTGGGCGAGTTGGTTCATACTGAGTTTAAAAGGTTAAAAGTCAGCGAACAAAACAAGGACAATACAGACGCGAAAGACGACAGGACGGGCGCCCGTCCTGTCGTCTTTTTTGTGTCTTGATTATTCTTGTTTCTGTTTTGTTTGCGCTTTTTATCCTTTTAAATATTTAAGATTTAGTGAACGCTTTATACGTAGAAGAAATTACAGTGCTGTCCGACGTTTGTTGGTGTAGTGTGTACGCATGCGATAAAGTCGTGCTTTTAAGACGTCTATGTCGTGTTTCTCGGTCAATAAATCGATATTTGAAACTCTAAACTCACAGCCTAGTCTCTCTGCCGCACCAGCATGAACATAGTTTTAAGTAACATAACAGCAGGTTGACGAAATACAGTCGCATGTCAACCATCGAAGAAAGGAATTGCTGTATATACTATCTTAAAGGTAGTGTCATGTTTTAATGTCATAAGTAATCATATTCAAAGGGCAGTGAAGTTTAACAACATTCATGTATTTTGTCATGGCCCTTTTCTCTTCTAAGGTACAACTGGTACTGCATCAAAGAGTACAGAATTAAACTTAAAACCAAGATTGGCGAGGTAGACGTGACCCACTTACTAGATATCTTCTGTAAATTAAGACGCATGTTCCAAAACAGTGTGTTAGTTAGGGCTACTCTGACTCCATGCTTGAGTCATCTCCGTTGTCGCAATTCAGATGAGGGCTCCTCAGCTCCAGATTGGAGCGAACAAAGACCGAATTCTGCGCTCTGTGTCCTTTGGATTCGGTTCGTACTTTTGGTGTGGACACCACTGAACTTCGACCAGTTTCGTTCGCACCCAGCAGAAGAGGGTGGAACTTGAAGAAGGCGAAAAGAAATTGGTGTCAGGGTTTCAGAGGCAAACAACCCTTGCTGCCACGTAGATGGTGGAATATGCTTCGCCGAGTCCTCTAATCTCTTCCTCGACCAAGCACCTGACGAGACCCGGTATACGTCGAGATTTGACACTTTTACCGCATTGAAACACATCCCTCTGTGCCGTCTCGTGATGTAGTCAATTGCGTGGCATACCTCTTCTTCACTTACGCATCGTCCTTTGAAATTCGGGTTGAGCGAATTTGCGGCCGCATATGCTGGACAGCAAATAAAGTTGTGTCGTTCAGGGCTGCATTTCGGCACCTCTTTCTTTTCGCCCGTTGTCAAGGACAGAGTTTGGAAAGGCCTCCTCGACTTGTCTTGTTTCATTGAACAGGATCTCACGGACGTCTGAGAGAACAGCAGCGTCTGACTCAGCAACGGAAATAGCACTGTCACCTGGCTGAAACACGTGGAAGGTGCTTTGCACATCTCGCCAAAAGTTGTCTTCATGTAATATCGTTCTTCTTATTTTCCCTCCTCACTTGAAGCTCCGCAGCGATCACAGTTTTCTTCGTTCTTCCGTAGGGCTTCCAGTGACATCAAAATGCACCCCCACGTGAGTTTCAGCTGGTAGTTCTAATGTGATCTGGTTTCCAGCATAGCCTCTCTTCTTTCCTCTTAGCAAAGAGAGCGCAACCACGGGAAAGTCTCTGACATACTATATCACAGCCTTGGACCTCTTGCAAAGTTCTTGCACTGTCACCAGTTTAAGCATGTCCGACGTCAACATGTTTAGTCCATGAGCACAACATCCAGAGTAGTGATGCTAGGATAGTGCAGACTGACGATTGTCCACGACACATTCATGTTGCTGGCATTGTCGTAACAAAAGCGAAAACCTTGTCGGTTCCCGTTTTCGCACAAACTTCAAAATCTTCCCTCATTGTAGTCAGTCTGCTGTGCCTCCAATCTTCTGTCTCCGCGGCGCTGTAGAAAATAGGCTCCGGTGCAGCCACCGCAAAGTTCAAGATGCTCGCCCTGTACATTGGTCCAGCTGTCTGAGTACAATGACGCAAAAGCGGCGTTTCCTTTCTCTTCCACCTGTGTCGTACCCGGGCATACTCGGCCGCCAAGAGTCGTCCACCTAAAGAATGCCACTGAAGGCGGCACGAATACGGGCCTGAGGTGCGGAGCGCTTCTCGCCAGTCTATGTTTCCGTAACTGTTAAAGGCGTTTCACTGGCATATATCGCTCCAGCCAGCGCCTTATCAAGCGCTTGTACTTTCTTGCGTCATTCTGTCAAAAAACGCTTCTATAGAGGTTCGCTTCTGGACTTACCTGCTGGCATCATTTTGAGAGCTCGGGTTTTCATTTTTTCCCAAGTCCACGCTCTGATCGTAAAACTTCCATAGATCGGCTCCTGGACCGACCAGTCCCAGACTTTTGATTTTGTCGGGTCGTCCGATGCTGAAGACCAGATGTCCGGGGAGCACTTCGGACAGCGTGCGATATACCGCCGCAAGCGGGTTGCGTTGAAAATTCGTATTTGGCTACAGATTAATCTGCATACCGCTGGCCGCTTACCACTGTTTAGCACGTCAAAGTACCCCCAAAACGTTGGAGCGCGGCCTCGCCATGGCGCAAACCGCACAGTTTTGAGGGATCCACGGCGAAAATCCATACCCAAGACCGATGCGCACGAGGTTTAGGAAACGACGCTGGGGAATCTAAGGCGATATTGGGCAGGAGATCGAACTATAGGGGGCGCTCAAACCCGTTTGTTTTCTCCACAGTCGGTGTTTACTCAACACGAGGCCTGTGCGCATGGCCACGGGCGAAGTATCCTGCGGTTGTTGACCTTTGTCGATATACTTAGAATCATTACTGAATTATAGCTGTTAAGAGAATGTTTCAAATGTTTCCGAATTTTCCCGGAGGAAATTTTGGAAACATTCAAAGCAGTATAAGGAATGCTTCGTCTCTTGAATTAGTACATGAGGTTGAGGGTAGATAGGTGGAGGCTTTTCGTGCATCCTCAAGAATTTCGTTTCTATATTTATGTAGATTTCTTCTTCTCAACTTCGGTTCATATTGTTGCACTGCCGCTGACGCCAGAGAAGGTCCTGGATTTGGTTCACGGGTGAGCACGAGAGCTCGGTTATTACCTCTCACTCCCCGGTGTTTTGGGACGCATTGGATCCTAATTTCTTCGCAGCAGGAATTTGTACATATATCGTCGCAGACTGCTGTAGGCGTATATGGATTCTTCCTCCTCATGCTTGATGAACTCGGCTGTGGCCGTGGCTATGGCTAGCAGTCTCAACGTGCAGGATGGTAGGAACTCCCTGGCACGATTTTTTTTTTTTCTGGCTCCATATCCTTAGCGTGCATTGCTCTGCTATAAAACCGGCGTCTCTATAATAGACTGATACGATTGAGGGCTCGGCCTCTTTCACCAGGCGTTTTACTCATAGATTATTTTGTTTTTCTATCTTATGTTATGCATATTGATGGGAATTGGATCAACTTTGATTCTGGGTAGTGGCCTCCTAGGTGGGATTCCTAATGGAATGGGAGTAAGGTTTGTTATACTGTAGCCCAGGAGTTTAAGGATCTTTCTACCTTGAGGTGAAGTTTCCAGTGTTTGCAGTTGCCCCACATTGTATATGTCTATTCTATCATTGAGTGGGGTAAAAGTGCCGTGGCTTTCCCTCTCTAGTTAGCTGCGTATCGGGGTACGCCTAGCCCCAATTTGGTGATTTGTCGGAGCGGCGCTTCGGTTTAAATTCCTGCGTTTTGGTTGGGGCAAATGTACGTAAGTGGTACATTACACTGGAGTACATCGGTGCTTTGATAGCCCAATATATAGGTCACAGTCACCTGCATCTATCCATCCATGCAGCCACCACCGGCAGCTCCGTTGCCGCTGCTGCGACGGGACCGCCAAACAGGTAAGAAATACGTCTCAGACAGTAGGAAGTTTTAGACAACCCTTTTTGCCCGTCCGATACGGTACGGTGGACGTTCCTGTGCGCACAGCGCATGTGTGGGTCTCATGCGGTCGAAAATGCACAGTTCGTACCGGAGAGCTCATCGTACCGTCATCGGATGTGCAAAAACGGTTTTGTGGTGTCTGTAGACTGCCTCTTGCACAATGTATTGGTAGCGTGGCAGCGGCTTTAGGCCCCGGCCACACTGTTCATACATCGCACGAACACTGCAGACATGATGACAGAAATATCTGCGGAAGCGGTTCAAGCTATTGGAATTGCATGTTTGTTTAAAACATACCTAGGCTTCGATCATGTCTGCAGACCGGGGTTTTTAAACATGTGTGACAGGACCGGGATACAAGCAAGCGACGTGCCTCGGACAGTGTCAGACAGTGTTTTTTCTTTGCAAGGCGAACTATCAGTGCGACCGCGAGTTTGAATGTACCTGACATTTTTGAAGCCTTACCAGCAATTCTTCAGCCGCGTGAATGTAGTCTGGCAACTTGTGCATTTCAACGTAGACTGGGCTGGACTGAAATATACCGATAGAAATATCATTTCGGGCCGCAGGAAAGAACGTGTGCACGGGTTTCATATTTTGTCATTAGAAAAAGAATTAAAAAAACGCGAAGCGCTATACCTTATTTCTCAGAAGCATCTGTGCGCAGTTCCCCATCTAAATATAAAACAAATTGACATTTGAACGATGTATTTCATTGAAAACAAATCAATAGACCACGGGTGGAACCAGCTGAAAAAGGAAGGAAGGAAAAAGAGTAAAGACAACTGGCCGCTGGACTACCAACTATTTTAATCAATGGTCCTTCTCTTCTACTAGTTGTTATGCATATCCCTGTGCTTCTTTTTTCTTCTTTTCCTTATCCTGGATCATGTTGCCCCTTTCCTTCTCCCCATACTGAGCGGAAAGGGTGTCCCATCTTTCTATTTATAAGTGGCAGAAATGACGCCTTGTTCCGCTGGTTCCACCCGTGATGTCTAATAACCAACTAGCTCAGCTCATTCCTGTAGTAAGTCAAACGTTGACTGAAAAATGAAGTACCACATGTCTAAAATGTGGAATAAATCCAAAAAGGAAAAAAAAATCCTAGAGTTTCTGTGAAGTGCTCGAAGATGAGGAACGACCAAACCGCGATTCTTCGCTTGGCTAAGAAATTTAGAAAGAATCCAATTAAAATATATGTTTTTTTAGCATATCAGAACCCCTCTGCTCGCAGCTTTGGTACCATAGTCAAAAATATAATTACCCAATTCATAATTCAAACATTTTTAATTTCAGTTTTTTTTTTCGATGTGAAAGTTGATGTAGTGCAATTCGTGACTTCGCAAAAATAAAATAAACTTGTCTTATTCTTGCTGATAAACTCAGCGGTTTCAGAACATGCCCTGCGTGCATTACGCTTCCGTTTGATTCGTTACGCATGATGACTGAACATTTTGGATGGTTACGGATGCGTCGCACGCACAACACACTGATGTACTCCCCGGGATTATTACAATTACAAAGACAAGCTTAAAATTATTCAATACCCGTTAGGTCGTGATTTTTTGTCGACTCTACGAATTTCCCACGTTTCACAAGCTAAATGGGTTGTGCGGGTAAATTCACCTGATTGACGTCGTGTGTTTCATCATATGGCTGATAGTCGCCTACAACCGCAGGCTCTCTTCGGTTGTACTTAGTCTTGCAGCTTGTACTTTCACAGTCCTGCCCTTCCAGGCAAAGCTCTCAGGTTGTGGATCGCGCAATAAGGGTTTGATTTCCTCTTCTCTGCTTGGCAAATCTCGCTAATTATGATTAAGCGTGAAATACTATGTCTAAATATGATTTTATATTCTTCGAATGCTTATTCGTGGCCCACAATGGGCTATGTATCTTTTCTGTTGTATTGGCCTTGCACGTAACGGCTATTTGTTGCACTCGAACATAGCCCTTTATTCATCAAATCCGTCCCACAAACAATTTTTCTGTTAACAAGATAGGGTGTTGACCCAGCATGCCATTTTAGTTTGCTCTAAATTGTCGCGCGCCTTTCAGATATCAAAACCATTTAATAGAGTGGTTGTACTTTCGAGTTTTATTTTTTAATGCTACCTGATTTTTGAATAAAAAAACCAGCTTTAGGGAAGGAAATATTTCTGAAGTGGTTTAGTTTGTGTTGACCCGCAACCGCCCGCTGGGCTTCTTGCTTCGTAACCACAAACCTTATTATATTTGCTTCTATTATCAGCACGGGGGACTTTTTCAAGCGTTCGGGTCAGGCGTACGCTTCCGGAAATTGATGGAAACGCATTCCCGTGTCCAGGTTTCTTCAACATGAGACCCCATCAACCTCTGTATTTTGTACTCCGCAAGAGTATATCCTTGTTATGCGTATTACAATGGGTGTCCTTGTAATGCAAGACCACTATTTTAAATTCAGTTGTTTAGTAATAAGGATAAGAAGTACACAAACGTAATGAAACATGAGCTGAGAAAACTTTTCGCTTGTAAAATATATTTATAAATGTTACTGGGCTAAAATCAAATAGTTTGTATTTTTATTACTTACGTCATGGGTTGTGGCTGCCAGGCCTCGGCATTTTAAGTATTCCCTGCAGTAAAACCATAGTTGCTGAAACAAGACAAACAGAAAGTATTGCTTTGAAACGTAAGCAGTTACGTCAGAACGTAAAATATCAGCACGTGTGTGTAAATATTGCTTTTATTATAAATTTAAAGAAATAAATAAATAGAAAGAGGGATGCAAGACGCATTGTTAGTCACCCATGGAGGGGTCTGGTTCGTCGTCTTGCGGGGATCGGGAGAAAAAGAGGATAGGAGGTAGGAAGTGATAATGGGGATGGGCGTATTTACAAAAATGAAGGATATAACCGATGATACAATGAAAGGACAGGTCGCATCCCCCCGCCGCCCCAACCGCAGCCGGAGCGCGCGCTCCCCGGCTGAGCGCCGACTTCAAGAAGCCGAAGCGCCCCAGGGGCACGAGCGCCCCCGCCACGATCAGGGCGACGGAACGAGGCACCCGCCGCTTTGGCCGATCAGAGACCATGGCATGAAGGCATGTCGTGTGCTATTTCAAAGTCTGGATGACAGCTTGGTCGCTTCTAAAAAGTCCATGAGGGCTTTCAGTATCTTCGTTCTTCTCGTCCGGGATCCTGATGGGAAGAGGAGAGCGTTGGTATCCCCCGGCGAAACATGGAGAGTCTTCAGTGTTTGGGTTAATCTGGTTCGCTCTGACTCTAGCGACTGGCACTCCCAAATGATGTGTTTCCTGTCTTCGATGATGTTGCATGTGGTGCAGTTGGGAGACTTAATGCGCCTGATGAGATGAAGTCTCTTGTTGGTTGAAGCGCAGTCGGCTCGCAACCTGTGTAGGAGTGATTGTTGCGACCTGGAAAACTTTTTCCGCGGAATCAAAAGTGGGATGGGTGTTGAATTGGTTTCAAAATACGGGTGCATGTTTTCTATGGCCGTTGTTATAAGAGATTTTGCTGCGTTGTACGGGTGAACAAAGATAGTAGGGCTTTGGTCTGAGTGGGCCTCTGCTGCCAGCGAATCAGCTCTTTCATTTCCGGGTATACCTACATGCGATGGGATCCACTGAAACCAGATGGTTGTTCCCTGGTTTTCAGCACGCCTGGTCAAATTTGCAATGGATCTGGCTAGTGGGCACGCTTTTTCCAGGTAAGTTAGTTGTTGTAAGGCGCCTCGAGAGTCCGAAAAGATGGCGATGTTGGATAGGTTGGTGTGTCGTAGAGTTTGGGTGATTGCTAACCAAATGGCGGCAAGCTCTGCAGTGGTGGAATCAACAGAGATATCAATTCGCCCTTTACCGTGGTGTCCATTTTCAGGCAAGACATAAGCTGCAGTGCACGAGCTGTCTTTTATGCTTCCATCGGTATAAATATGTGTCATGCCGGAGTAGGTATTTTCTATTGTTTCAACGGCGATGCTCCGCGCTACCACCTCAGAAACATGCTTGCGTCTGGGGAGGTCGGCTATCTCTGTTGAGACGTGGAGTTGACAGTCGTCCCGATAAGGGGTAGGTATCGAGCATACATCTGTTGGGTAGCCGATAGTCTGGCGGAATGTTTTTACAGCCTTTCCAACCTGAGAGTGGTGTCGTGTCATGAGGCGTTGAAGAAGTGGGTCCGAGGATGGAGCATCTGATAGACGGCTGACATATCTCAATGCTTTCTCCTGTGCTTGGAGCTGCAGTGGAGAATCTCCCGCCTCGGTCAAAGTTGGAGTGTTCTGTGCAGATTTAGGTAGCCCAAGGCAGAAACGAAGGGCTTTCCTGTGGAAAGTTTCTAAGTATTTCCATTGCGTATTATTTATATTTAAGAACGGCAAGGCGTAAAGTATACGACTTATTATTAGTCCTCGGTAGAGTGTCGTCATTGTTATCTGTCTGGCACCCCAGTTTTTTCCAGATATTCGATGGAGAGCGCCGAGGAGCTTATGGGACTCATTGAGGATACCTTTTACCGCGGGGCGCCAAGTGACGCGGTCGTCAATGATAACGCCCAAGTATCGAACTTGCTGTTCACGTCGAATGACCTTGCCTCCAATTTTAAGGGCAGAGTATTTTCCTTTCATTCTGCCTTTAGGGCGATAGGTGAGAGCTTGTGTCTTAGATGTAGAGAGTGTCAGACCGGCATGGTGGAGGAAGGAGGCCGTGCCATCTAGAGCTCTTTGTAGTACTGCGCGGACGGTAGTGGACAGTCGGGTAGGCCCAGCGCACCATAGCGCTACGTCATCCGCGTATATGGCACAGTGTATGGGATAAGGTCCTCCCACAGGAAGAGCAGACGGTAGTCCAGCCATTATGATGTTAAAAAGCAGAGGACTCAAAACGCTGCCCTGTGGTACTCCCTGGGTGCTCCTCCGTATCGTGCTCAGGCGGCCAGCCAGTCGGACAGCAAATGTTCTGTTGTCAAGAAAAGAAGTAATGAAGCGAAGGGCGCGCCCTTCTATTCCTATGTTCTGTAGTCGTTCTAGGATTACAGAGTGTGGCAGTGCATCAAATGCTCGATGGATGTCGAGAAAAACGGTGTGCATGACCTTTCCTTGTGCCTTTGCTTGCTCTAACGAGGATACGATGTCCCCGATGGCATCTGTTGTTGACCGGCTTCTTCGGAATCCTGACAGCTGAGAAGGAAATGCTTGCGCTCGTTCCAATTGCCAATTTAAACGGCGGTGGATCAGGCGCTCAGTCAGTTTACATAAGCACGAAGTCAAAGAAATCGGACGGTACGATGATATGTCAGCTGCAGGCTTGTTAGTTTTTTTGATTGGTACTATTACTGAGTGTCGCCAGGTGTCAGGGACATCCCCAGATTGCCAAATATTGTTTATAAGTTGTAACAGTCCGGGTAGGAATGACTCGTCTAGGTTTTTTAGAGCCTGGTTTGTGATGCGGTCAGGACCCGGAGCTCCACGTCGAGGGCATCGGGAGAGGGCATATCGGAGCTCGGACAAGGTAAAGTCATCGTCTATGTTGATTGTCGAATAGGATGGAAGGGGGGCCTTTTAGAAGGCGGATTTCCTTGCGGAGGGCTTATGGGGCGTGAGAACTCGTCTGCAAAGTGTTCAGCCAGTTCTTGGAGCGATGTTTGATTTTTCATTGCTATTGCTGCATAGGGGCATTGAGGAGTCACTGGTTCTAAGAAGCATTGCACAGTAGTCCAAGGCCGTCTTGACCCAGTATCTGTCGATAGACTTTCACTGCGTTGGTCCCATTGTAGTCTCCCCAGTTTTATGGTATATCGACGAAGTGCTGCGTCGATGCGTCGAGATTTTATCCAGTCTTCATCGTGGTTTGTGCGTCGGGCGATTCGCTGTGCTTGTCTAGCATTGGCGCGTATTTGGAGATACGTGAGATCGGGTACGGGCTTGCTTATCGGGAGGGTGATTCTTTTTGTAGCTATATTTAAGGACGTCAGTATAGCTTCTTCTAAGCAAGGGGCCTGTGCGCTTTTCATTAAATTTGAGAATACTTCTCTGTACCTGTCCCAGTTGGTAACGTTGTGAATCCTGGTTTTTGGTTGGGTGCCGTAACGTGGGGTGAGTCGGATTGGTAGGTGGTCGCTCCCCCAGGTGTCTGGTTCGATGTCCCATAGGTAGCTTATTTCTTTTGATACAAAAGTGAGGTCAAGAACGCTCGCCTTTTGTAGATTCGCGCGAACGAATGTTGGAGCTCCGGAGTTGAGACAACGCAGTCCAAGGTCTCTGGTGACTTCATGCAGTGCGGTTCCTCGTTCCGTCGTTGTGTCACTTCCCCAGGCGTAATGATTGGCATTAAAATCTCCGCACCAGACTATAGGCCCTGGGCATCGATCTCGTAATACTCTCAGCAGGTCTGGGTCCCATGATTGGGCTGGTCGGATGTAGGATGATATAATTACGATTGTTTGATCAGCAATCTGTAATTTGACGGCAACATGTTCGGCAACAGTGGTGTTCAGGTCGGACAGATCTATTTCTCCATGAAGAATGTGTCGCTTGACTAAAAGGGAAGCCCTTGATTTTCCATCGGGGTGAGCAGTGACGCTGTGGTACTCCACATAAGGGGAGATTCGCTGGGAACCCTTCTGGGTGTATGTCTCCTGCAGAGCAAGTACGTCTGTTTTAAGTTCAATGAGTCTGCGACGAAGCTCTGGCAGTCGACGGTGTAACGAATTGGTATTCCATTGGATGATAGATGGAAGTTCTTTAAGGCGTTTTGGGGTTTGTGATCTTTTTGTGGGGATCATTCGGGTATCAAGCGTGGTGTTGATATTCATATCTGTTAAGGCTCTGGCAGTCGCCTGAGTCTACTTGATCCAAGAATGGACGAGAGGTAATGTGATGTCAATTAGGGTAATGCCTGCTCGTGCGAGCGGGTGCTCCAGTGTGGCAAGAAAGGTACGTAGTAGCGTCGCAAGGGTGTACACCGCGGATCCTAGTCCTTGAGATTCAGTATTGTTGTCGGAACCTTGGGTACAAGATCGGTACGTTGTTTTGCTAGCGCTTTGAGCAGAAGTGTTTATCACCCTTACGAAATTGTCCTGGCGTTGCCGCGGTGACGTTTCGGGTCCAACGCTAGTTGATGCGGATGTGGACGCAGCTAGCTGACTTGGAAGAGCAGGAAAGTGATCGTCGTCGAGTGGCGGCATCATAGCCTCCTCCTCTTTCTTGTTTTGACCTTTCCTGGAAGACGGATTCAAAGTTCCAGCAGCTTTGTTCTTGTTGTCGGAGAGGACAGCTGATTTCGCTAGTGGGTAGCTGACCTTGTGGGCTTGTCGATAGCTCGATACAGCTGCTTCCGTTTTATAAAAGGGACAGCTTCGAGAGGTCGCCTCATGCTTTCTTCTGCAGTTGACGCACCTAGGTTGTTCGGCTTGGCAGTCTATGCGGTCGTGAGTGCCGCCACAGCGGCTGCAGCGTTGCACATGGGGGCATGCGGTCTGAATGTGCCCAAACCGCCGACATTTGTGGCACTGTCGTGGTTTTTCGGTGTATTGAAGAACTCTGAAGCGTATATGCCCCACAACGACGTGTTCTGGCATAGTCTCGGTTGCAAAGACAAGTTTCACTGTTTCTGAAGCGCCTAGCCTTTTGACTAGGATAACTGGCGTAGTTGCGCTTATAGCCTTTTTGAGGTCGGTTTCTGTGATGTCCTTGTCTACGTCACGAATGATTCCTACGGCCGAGGATCGTGGGTGAGCTTCGTAGGTCTGGACCTTGATCCCTAATAGGATTGTTAAAGTAAGGATCGTTTTCATGGAGCTGTTGTCCCGCATGTCAATTGCAAGGAGGTTCAGTCTGTAGTTCGGTCGAATTTGAATCACTCCACTGGGTGTGATGGAGTCCAGCTCTTGAGATAGGGTTAGAGGGTTAAGCCTCGCGATGAGCTTTGTCGGGTCTTGGGGTTTGACGATGACGGTCCGGTTCTCGCGATGGGCATCAATGATGGTGGCTTGGCTTGAAGCAGAGCCCCCGGAGAGGTGGCGTCGCTTCCTACAGTTGAGGGTCCAACCGGAACCCTCTTTTTCTGCGTCTTCCATATCGTTGTCATCGGAGCTCTCAGAGCCGGGCGTGGATTCGCTCATGGTTGCGTCGCTCGGAGTACGGGCTTCGTTCAGGGTGACTGCCCAAGAGGTTGTGCGAACGCTCCCAGGGGGTCGTAGTTTAAATTACCGAAATAATAGTAAAAAGTCGATTTACTTGCAGAGGCGAGGAATCAAGCATCCGTTTAGGTACGTCGTCGTCGTCGTCCCGCTATCAGCACGTTCTCTTTGGTTATAGGGGCTAGAAAAAGAAATGTGGCGGGCTGGAGCGAAAGGCTGCACAGTATTGTGATGAAAACAATAGATATCGCTAAGCGCAAAAGGTGGGTTGTCCCGGCCGGCCCTGCGTTTCAACAGAAAGAGGAAAAATGTGCTTTCCACATACATTTAGAAAATACGCGCTACCCGCAGCGCGTGTTTGACAGATCCCATAGCTTCTTTATCTTTTGACCATGGCTTCGTCAATTGAAAGTCAACTTTCTGGCTTGTTCTTTTACTCCCTAAACGTGTATTGACTGTCTTTCCTTTTGTCTTACTCGTGAATTTCGCACATTTCACATGTTAAATGAGCCGTGCGCCTGAATTCCGCTACTTGAATGGAGGCTGCGGTTCCGAAAAATTGCGAGCACGGCACAAACCCTAGGCTTCATTGTGTTTACTCCTGCAGAAACGGCGTCGAGAATACAGAATCGGGAAATACACCAGTAGCTTGTGAGTTTTTCCCGATGCTGCATCCCATTACCCGAGTACCCGATTCCGCTGGAAAACAAAGCTTGTTTCAGCAGGAGTCTGGTAGGCGGAGAGTTTTTCACAGATGGTCCACGTCTTCCTTGATCTGAACGCTCACCATATGCTGTTAATCCACCGGTATCATTGCACACGTTATTGTCCACATTTTTGACGGCAGCTTTCTTGGCCAAATACGTCGGCGCATCCGGAAATCCCGTAGGGATGGTGTCGCCATCCAGCTGTTAGATCCAGTGTACGGACGATTTCACCACCAATGACATGCCGATACGTACTAACGACGAACGTTAGCTCGAAGTGGCGACCACAAACCACACATTCACTTGTCAGCGCTTTGTTGGCTTTCTTGGTGTTCCTTGCCCACTGTGATTGCAAAAGCCTGATTCGGCGGTTTAAGAAGCGAAGCTTTCTGAGCGCGCGACTTATATCCAATTTTGCAGCCAGTCACAAAGTACGTTCTTCCATTCGACAGCATAGTGTATATTGCCACGCACGTTGGCGAGCAAGCGCGTGCGCGGCCGAGTGGTTACCGCGCTTGACTGTCGCGCGGAAGGTGTAGGTTCGATTCCAGTCAGCGGACTGCCTTTTTAATTACACCTTTCAACTTGGCCTTCTCTTAAGTTCGAGAACATTCTCGTCTGATCGAGTTCCGAATGTTCTACGCACCAAAAGTTCTACGCCGAATGATCCAGAAGCCCACGAGTGTACATAAGGGACTCCTCCGCAAGGCGAGCCAGAGTCAGTCTCGCTCCAGCGTTCGATCCTGCTGTTTCGCCGCCATCGACGCCTGCTATGCTATCCTTTTTTCTAATCTGTTTTTGGGCACAAGTTCACCACATTAAACGTTTATTTCATTCCTGTTTATTTATTGTTCTTTCGGTCGCCACCCGTGACAATATCTAAAACAATGACGCACGAAAAAGCGCACAGCACGCATGCCGAAAGGCCAAACTTTTCCTCAAAAAACAGCAGCAACCCGAAGCAAGCGCCGGTGTTCGTAAAACCCGACGCTTCCTGCCTAGACAGCCGACTCGCCTGCTGGCTGCAGCGCCCATAGTGGTCCCCAAATATTTCATTGTGCCTCGTGCCCTATTTTTATGGCGCCTATAAGGCGCCCGTCACGTTTTTCCTCCTAGTCACCATACCTTGGTTGTTTACAATACTTGTGAATAGCGCTCTTAGTGTAGCCTTCAACAATCCTCCAAGCAATTCTTCGAAACACGCAAAAAAATTTTTATTTTTTTTAAAGCGAGTTTTATTGAAATATTAATGGTCATGGATGTTTCAAAAATTTTCAAATATTCAATAATTGTTTTGTGCCAATGCAACTGTGCTACAGTGTGTGTTCGGTGTGTAGAAAATGATACGAGATATTTTCAATCCGTTGGAAAATATTTTTTGTGCGAAATTTGTTCTTTTTTGCACGATGAAGGCTTCTTAAACTGTAATGCCCAAGAGTTCTTAGATACCAGCTGCAAATATTAGTTTTCTTTTATTTTATTGAACATAACTACTGTTTCTTCAAGGATCATGGTTTGCCCTATAGTTAATATCTTGCATTCCTGAAATAAAGACGTTGCTTGCTCGTATCTTGCTTGTCTCAAACAAATTGAACTGTTGTTTTGGCAGGATGAATAACTATTATTTATTTCTTTGTGTATTAATTTCCCAACAATTGTACAATAGTGAAGACGAGAATAAATAAGTGAATAACATAGTAGTAGCTTTAACCAGTTTCTCAGTAATTTGCTGAGATTATTAAGGGAGCCTATTGCTCCGAATAAGAAGAATCTCATTTCATCAATTCGAACGAAAAGTTTCTTCAACTAACATGCCCTGAAACTTGAACGTCCTTACGCTCTAAATTTTAATCCTTCAAAAGTAATATTTATGTCGTGTTGGACAGGTTTATTTTATTTCCTAAAAAACATGCAATTTGCTCTATCAGTGATGAGTTTATATTAAATACATTTCCACCAAAAAGACAAATTTTCACCCAATTGCAAGACACTCGTTCGATATACATGCGTATAAGTCTTTACTTGGAGAAAAGGTGTCCCTGTGGTCAAAATATAAAATAATGTCACGTGATTCAGGTATAGTCACAATATTATTCATGTATGGCACAAACAAAGGCCCAATAATAGAACCCTTTAGAAAAACATTTTATTAGAGCAAGGTCATATATAAATCCAGGTAATATTGCATATGGAAAGAGCGATGTCATGTAGCTGCGCACTATTTCTAGCGCCTATCCTCTGATTCCATATGATTATAAGGTTGTTTAGCTGGTGTTCAGTTATATCTTGATTGCTTGAAAAATATTGATTACATTTTCAGTTTATTATTCTCCTCGCTACTTTACAAAAATTGAAATATCGACATTGGTCTACAGTTGCTTAGATTTTCAAATTTATGATTTTTGTGTATAACGCAGTCTGTTCGATTTTTATTTTATAGGGGTAAATGTCAGAACGTTTAATTTACAACTAGATTGAGCTGAGCTAGTTGGTTGTAATATGTTTCGGTTGGAACCAGCTGAATAAAGGAAGGAGGGAGACAGGAGAGACGAAAGGCGAACCGGCCGCTTGACTACCAACTGCTTCCTTACATCTTCCTCGTCTATTAATTTATATCTATTACGACTTTGGCCTCTGCTTTTTCTTTCCCATTGTCCTTATTTTTTGCCTCTGGTTTTTATCAAATACACACAAAGGGCGACGTGTAGAAAAAGTGTTTTTTGCTTGCAAGGTGACTGAAGGGAGGCTCACGCATTTCTCACCTTCTTCGTCTATACCAAGGGTCCCTAACGCCTTCCTTGTAACATAGCTTTTATGGTGTCCCATTATGTGAACATGATCGAGCTCTGCGTTACACAGGCATGTCCGAAAATGGGCAGCTAGATGTTTTGGTCCTGCGAGGTTCGTAAGGTTTGCTGCATGTTCGCGTGCTCGGTCGTTAATACATCGACCGGTCTGTTCTGTGTAACAGCGCCCTCACGTTAGTGGCATGTCATAGATGACTCCCTTTTCACATGGAGCGTATTGTGTGGGTGCCTGGTGTCACACTTTTCATTGGTGTTGACTGGCGCTTGATTAATCTGGCGGCACATTGAATAAGCCTTATTAGAAGCCGAGCAGAGGACTTGCACGTTTTGCCGGTTCGCTATAGTTTTGTAATTTATTTGCGACCCTGTGAATTAATGGGATTACTACAAAGGGTGGTCTGGGTTTCTTTGTTCGTTCACTCGAAACATTATTCCTCTTGATGGTGTGGCATAGTTTTCTAAAATGCAGGCCATCATGGGTTTCGGATATCCCACGTTGTGAAGTGGAGGAATTTGGGAGTCAAACCTTTGTTGGGCTTGACGTGGGCATGATTTCTTTAGGCTTGCTGTGAGATCTGTGATGGCCACAGCTTTCTTCACGTTCTTTGGATATTCGAATTCATAAGGAGAAATGCCTTCCCCGATCGTGCCTGATATTAGCAACATACATGCGCTGTTTTGAAAGTGAAAGCTAAATCCAGAAACCGAATGGAATTGTCCAAAGGAGTCGGAAGATGAGACGCATGCAATTTTGTTTGAAATGTGTCATGGCGGTGTTGAGGCATTAATCTTCTTTTTCGATAACTTCTGTTGTGCATAAATAAAAAAAATCATCCACATATCTAAAGATATCCGCTACGCTTGTATCTTCTAGGACCTCCTAGATGGCTCGTTCACACATTGCAAGAAAAATATCATATAAAAGTGGAGCCACTTGTGAGCCAATACACACATCATTCTTTTGCACGTACTGGTGTTCTTGATTGGCTATTACCTTTCCTTGACAGGTTGAATTGCAGGATTTGCAAAAAATTACATAAGCTCATTCCTGCATTATTTTGGAAAGTGAAATGACCTCTTTCTTCGATGGTTGATTGAATGACTTGTAGGAGGCTTGTGTGTGGTGTAGAATAAAACATGTCTTGTACATCTATAGAGAACCCGGAGGAGATGAGGTGTCCCTGTTCTTGAAGAACGGATATCACATGTTCTGAGCGTTGTATCCGGAAAGGGTCATCAATTTGTACGTTGGAAAATTTTGGGTCAAACACTTGGACACGCAGGCCTGCCAAGTGGTTCGTTCCGAGACAATGGCCCAAAAAGCAACTCATTGTTTATAAGTCTTGGCTGAAAAAAAGCACTGATAGTAAGTCTTGTTTTGCCGCTTTGATCTTGGTCATGCGTTATTGAGCACAAGAGCGCAAAAGACACGGACAAGCAGAAGAACAGGACAGGACAGGACAAAGCGCTACTATCAACTGAGGTTTTTCGGTGTGAAAAAGGAGAACAAACTTGGATATTTTTTTTAGCAATAGCAAAGGAAGAGGAAGGTTTGTCTCAAAGCAGAGAAACTAAAGAATGGAAAATACAATTTGGTTTTATGAAAAGCGTTTGTTTCATAGCGTAGCAAACCTTAGCGGGGTCTCTCTAAATTTTAGAAAATTTGTTTTGATAAAATATTTGTTTTGCTTTCTCAGTGTCAAGTGCAAGTTTATATCCGATTTTTTTACGCAAATGCAAAGGGTGATCCCCTCGGAGTTGATGCCGGCAGATAAAGTGTGAAAGGCGAATCGTTCGAAGTGTAGGTCTGGACACCTTGAAACATTTGCTGTTTATTTCCTGATTCAGACAAGCTTGATGAATCGCCACGGCATTCCTACCAACATATTTAGACCAAGATTAGTTCCACAGCTCCGCACGAAAGGTGGCCGCAGTGGAGCTCGCGTGAACTAGTTGCGCCTCCAGTCGAGTCTCTCTTCACATTCGGCAACCTGCGGCCGCAGGCGCCCTACGTTGGTCTGTCCTCTACAGGCCTCGTTTTCGTGTGTTTGAGGATGTAAGTGCGGAGTTCCTTTAAAGTGAAAAAAGTCTTTTAGGAGAGCGTTCGTGCTTCTGATGATGTAAGTTCGGGCTTGCCGTCCTGCTTCACAGCAAAACTTTTTTTTTTATCGTTCGGTTATTTTAGGTTTGAGCACGACCGCCCCGCGATTATTTCTTTCAGCCAAATATATAGGCTGTGTAGTGCTGCATAGTCTAGGTTTTCATGTGGACGAAAGGAGGCTGATAAAAGTAGGGATCACGTACCCGTGTTCTTTCAGACTGATCGGGGCGCGCCCACGAGAAAGAACGCTAATGGTTTGGTCGGTCAATTTCCCGCTCATCTATATCAATGTACTTCTCGTATCTCACGTGAATATTTGTAAATACTTTAGATAATATTAAAAGTGTTAACCCATCTTCCTACAGCAGTTGTCACCCTTCACACCCGAGAGAAATGCTGGAAAATGAAACTGTATCGCAGCACCTGACGGTGTCATGTCATTCCGTGACAGCAAAAAGGTAAAGGACGCTGCTGAATTCAAGAGTACCTTTGAAACGCCGCTGAACAAGATGCTTCTAGGGATGAGTCTTTCGGTTGATGAAAAGGATAATCTGACTGACCATGGCTACCGAAAACCAGGAGTGCAAGACACGTTCTTAGAGAGCAATTTTTAGGCGCCCTTTCCCGGATTGAGCAGCGTCGCCATCACCGTCGGCGTACCCCCGCGTTGCATTATAACGCGTTTCCCATAATGACGGGACACGTGACGTTACAAGGGCAAAATGTTCCCGCTAAATTCGGCGGAAAAGTTATCCGCTAAACTTGGCGGGAACATTTTTCCGCTAAATTTAGAGGGAGACATTTTTTCCTAAATTTAGCGGAAAAATGTTTCGCAAAATTTGGCAGGGACATTTTTCCTGATGACGTCACTTGTTACGTGACCTGAATGTTTGGAACATCATACGTGGCGTTCCGTGTGGCGTCACGAGGGTCAAATTTTTCCGCTAAATTCAGTGGAGATATTTTCTTGCTAAATTTAGCGGGAAAATTATCCCGCTAAATATAGCACAATATATTCAGCGGGGAATTTTACCCACGTGAAGTCACACGTGACGTCACACGTGACGTCACGTGAAGGAATGTGAGGTCACGTAAAACTTAGCGGAAGATTTTTCCGCTAAATTTAGCGGGGTAATTGACGTAACGTGACTTCAACACCAGTTCACTTTCCCCGCTAAATTTAGCGGGATATTTAGGGAAACTTTCCCGCTAATTAGGGGCGGAGCAGGAGACGAGGAGGGCAGGGTGCGGAGGGAGATCAGGGACATACCCTCCCCCTCCGTACCCCCTCCTCCTCCTCGAGAGCTGCGCTCTAATTCGGCATTACTTTTCGGATGGTGAAATGGATAATCTGGCTGACCATGACTACCGAAAACCAGGAGTGCAAAGACACTTTTTTCTTTCTTGCAGGTTACGCACACAAACAAATGGCAAAAACAATGTCTTGCAAATAATGCATAGCCGCACTAAGAGCTGACCCTACTCTGTCCAACGCAAATGATGATCAATTCATTTAGAATTCCTTGACTGAACTGAGGTCGTTTAAACTGGGCTGCTTTCGTAAACTATTATTCAGGCTATAACCCGTACACATCGTTATGATTGTTCAGCAGACGCTTTAGAGCTTTCCTGTGTTTGTAAACTTGATCTGGGAGATTATAAAGAGGCTAGAAAACGCCCTTTGGTCTCTATAAGGCTGTGACATAAGCTACCAAGGGGTGACTGGCAAAGTTATCAACCATTGAGTTGTGGTGCGCGTGCATTACTTATTAAGGGACATAAATCGAAAGGCTGCGCAGTCAGCAAGGGCGGTTGGCCCGGAAAAACGCAACACTGCCTGAGCTAGTTGCAATATGAAGAATGTTGAACTGTATACGCATAGTGCATAACGAAGGATTTAAATTATTCTGAAGAATGACTGGTATGAGCTTGGTTCTCAGCACGAGTCTCGTTGGATGTATGCTTTGAATTGGATTTCCTCTTCCAGAACTCGATCGACAGGTAACAATTAAAGGAAAGGAGGGGGGGTCGAGTAACGATTTCCGGACTTCGGTAAAAAATTTGTGGAGGCTGCCCTCTGATGATTTTGAAGTAAAGAACAGAAAACCGATTTCGCCTGCGTGTAATAGTTGTTTGTAAGAGAAAAAAAAAAGAGGGTAAATATTGGTATTTCTGACACCCCTCAACTCACTCCCAGTCTTCAGGGTCACAACTGGTCGCACTCCTAGTGACGTAATACAGGGTGTCCTGTAGGTTCCCGTGCGCTCTCTCGGGGACGCTTCCTCTCCCTCTCTCTGCTGGCATTAGCGGGCGTTATGCTGCAGCTTAGAGCCGAGCGAGGTCACGTAAGCTTCTCGCCGTAGTTTCTTTGGCTTCCACTCGCGGCTGCAGGTGGGGGAAAAAGCTCCACTTTTGCTTTGCGATTATACAGCGGAATCGCAACATTTTTTATCAAAAAATATGTTTTTTCTGTCCTCCGGAACACAATAGACAACGTAAAAATGACGGGATGCAAATTCTTTCAATCTTAAAATCGGTGCACCCCCCTCTCTTTTAAAAGAGAGCTGTTTTGTTTAATTACTGCCCAAGTGCTTTATAATTCTGCTTACCCGACACAAGGTAATATATCGAAGCTTAGTGGAACGAGCGCTACAGCAGCAGAGCAGCACATTTTAGTGCCCTGTGTTCAGCACCAATACACGATGGAAAAATTGGAGCACCTACTTCAGCTAAACAGAGTACTCGCTTACTCATACATGATGGCTTTGTTATAAAAATCCTATCTACCTAAATTGCTGTGGCCAGTGAAAAAAGAACCAACTGCAATGAAAGGTGCGATATAGCATGTCTATGACAGTAGCAGAAGAAGCTTGAAGAATGGAGACATACAGGACTGCGGCGCCGCTAATTCAAGCGAAGCCAACTGTGGCCACGCCAGCGATATGGCGTGTATGGAAAGCTGCGAAACTTACCTCGGTCTAAGAACGTTGCGCCTGACAGCTCACTACGCCGAACGCTGGGCGAAATAGGCTTCAGCATTTCACGCGCTGATGATTATTACATCTCACGTCACAGCAAGATGGCGGACTAGTAAGATTGCATGTTAATAACGGGTTCAGTTTTATTGTATTTCTGCAAAGTTTTTTTTCTTTATTTTCTTTTCTAGTCTGAGTTTCTTGTGCTCTTGCAAAAATACTTTAATTCAAAAAACGTCTAAATTACGCCTTATTTTAACTTTTTAGACAGGTTCCTTCATCTAGCTGTGGTACCTAGAACGCGCCTCCGTGTTTTTACCACGTCCTAAGGAACGGTCCCTCGATTTGCAACTGATGCCGTCCTAGATGTCTCATGTTGCTGCCCGCAGCGATCGCGGCGCTGTCACAGCAGCGGTGGAGGATGTGGCAGACGTCCGTTCTACTGCAGGTCGCTCTCCAGCTTGACAGACCACGGGCTCTTCGGCAGCAAGGAGTTGGGACTCCGCGTGGCCTTCAGGACCATTTTTGATGTGCGGGCGGCATAGGACGGTAAACAAATAAGGCGAAGACACATTTCAGGCACATTCTTCTCCTCTCCTCGAAAATGCTGAGAAAACCAGTCCCCGAGTAGAATCATTCTAGTCAGAACTTGGCGTTCTAAGTCCCCGCGTGCTCTTGTCTCCTCCTTTCTCTCGATTAAATAATAAAAAGCCTAAAAGAAAACGAAAGATCAAGCTAGGTATTTTTTTCTTTAACCGTTTGTCAAGTGTTTCTTTTTCTTTCTTTTTTTACATCTGGAACTGCCGCCTAATTGTACAGTGGTGAGAAAAATAGCAATGCTACGGAGTGTCACAAATAGATGGGATACTTACTTTTCCTAATTCATCCGTCGGCACGACACGGGCCATTTGGCGAACCTCCGTTTTGCACGCACGCATCGCCGCACCAAAGACGGTCTTAGCCCTGAACAGATCCCTTCCGGACACTAAAAAGGCAACACACTCTTTGACTTAATAATAATAAATCTCAGAGAAAAAAGTGTTCAGGAAAGACCCCGACTAGGTAGGTGCTGGGGTTAAGAAAATAAAACGACAAAACAATAACTCGTGTCGATTTCATGATTGTTTATTGCAACCTCGACGCAGGCTTGTTAAAATTGTGTTGCTTTTCACATGCCTGCCCGCTTAATCAATGAGTCGTGTGTTTCATGGTGCTCCCAGAGAGCTTGTAGGCCTTAAAAGCGCGGCCACATTGTAATACATCATACGAAGGACAGTCTGCAGGCACTGCTTGGAGGCGGGTTTCTTGTATCACGGTGGTTTCCCATCAGTCGTACAAAAACATTCTGTAGACAGGTTTAAAGCATAGATATGTACGAAGCAAGAATGCTTCGAATGTACACCCGCCGGATATATGAAGGTGAACACCTTACCTGGTTTCTTGCCTGTTCTACGGCTCCCTAAAGTTATATTAACTCTCAACGTCTCAAATGGTACGTGGCTTGGGGTCTAAACTTTGCGTTCTAGCCATCTTCTGGAACAGAGCTTGTTCCAAAACTTGCAGGAGCGTCAAAAACAAGAAGAGGGCTGTTCACCTTCATATCGCTCACGGGTGTACTGGAGGCATATACGCAGATAACTCTCTCATGCATGCCTGCCGGGAAACTGTGTCCTTTGTACAATAACTGAGAAGTGCGACTGCAGCCTTGCGAGGGTGGGCTTATATGAGGTACACTTCTCTTGAACATTTTAAGACCAGTAAGTCCATGTCAAGCTTTTTAGCGCATCGTACATAAGCTCCACGCCTGTCAATTAAGGGCAAGATTTTAAACGGACAGTGTAAAAGAGGGTGGACAATATGATTTGTTTTCGAGCTACATGGAATGAAATTGTACTTAGTGAAAGGGAAAAGTCAATAACTCCGTCAAGAACGTTATAAAAAAAGATTATATTACGAACGAGCCTTCTGTCTGAAAGAGGCAAAAACAAAGGGTGCATAAAGGATTTCCATAACCTGTAAAAGACCTCTCGGTCTCATATGGCGATCATATACGACTCTTACAAAGCGTAGTTGCACAGACGCGTTTGACTAACGCACATGGAATTTCATTGAGTAGAAGAGAGTTTCAAACTCAAATTCAAATTCAAATTCTTTATTTGACATTCCTTGTCGGACAAAAAATGCCAGGGCAGGAACAAAAAGCTACAATACAGTAGCTTGACGGGGTTCCTGCCCCTACCTTGGCATAAGAAACAACCAAACCGACAGTTTAAAATTGACAAGACATATACATAGAAATTCAAACCATGAAAAATATACATGTAATCAATTTACATCAAATATATACTAATACTGACATCGTGCACATTAAAACATGTATTCCGACAGTTCATAGTATAGAGTGAGAAATATAAAACAAATACAACAATATTTTTGCACAATTATTCACTGTGTGAAAAAGTGTTCTTTCAATGTTTTTTTACAAATGGTGTGTATATCAAGGTTCCTTTTCTCTAAATAGTTTAAACAACTAGGCATGCGGTGTTGCAGCCTGTCTAACCCATGATTAGTACGGGAAAAGGGTACCAGCCAGGAATCCTTTTTCTAATATTATACGATGCATCATGAGGCCTTTTAAGGTTACACAACTTGATAAAAGTGGAATTGTTATTTTTAATGCTAAGTTTATATTTCATTATTAGGATTAAAATTGTATAAGTGCTGGAAGGGAAGCACATTGGAGTGAAGCAAATAATTCTTTTGTGTGGGCATCGTATGGGGCATTTACTATATGACGAATAGCTTTTTTGTAATAAATGCAACTTAGTTTTGTTAGCTTGCGACGTCACTCCCCAGACAAGGTTGCAGTAGTTTATATGGGATGCGATACTGCACTGAGCGAAATAGATGCAGTGCTAACCTATACTTATCCGGAACAGGCGATCTGCCTCTTATTTCAAGAAATTGCTATCCTGGTGGCATCGAAAAAGTCCTAACGAAGCCCTCAATGGAACGGTCCGAGCATGGGAGGACGCTCGCTCAGGGCCCAAACCGCTGCTGGACCGGGAACAATGCAGCAACGTTTTCTTATTCGGTAGAAACATCAAATCCTTCAAACTGAATCATTCAATCACCTATTTTTTTTAAGCCACCTATTCATTTTCGCGTGTAAAGGTGGCAATACCTATATATTGGCTGGCCGGAAAACAGCTGCGGTGCCAAGGGCGTAGCGAGCGGCTTGGCCAGTTTGGGCTTATCCATTCAGCGTTTCGGAATGCAACAAATCTTCGCCTGCTGCCATGAGGTAAGACACCGTTCCCGTGAGATGAAAATTTCCAGTAATAAAGACTCACGATTTTCTTGCGAGGGTGATTTCAATCAAATAATATTACATCAAAATGTAAGCACTTTTTAATAAAATAAACCTTTATTTACTTCTATTAAAATGAGCTGTTGGGCTAGATTAGTTTTGCATAATTACGGTGTAGCGCAAAGATAACACAGGAAGGAGACAGAGATAGGAAAGAACGCTACTCACAACTAGCTATTTACTGTATGAATCGTGAAAGAGGTAAACGAAGTGACAAGTGCGATGAAAATCTACACTCATGGTCGGTGAAAGAGGGCGAACGAAGTGACAAATACGATGAAACTCAGAAAAAGAAAGAAGACACTTCGATCTACACTGCTGATCGACCTTAATTACCCCTCTAAGAATAAAGAAAAAAGAAAGAAAAACTAAAAAAAAAGTAAAAAAAGAGAGAAGAAAAAAATTACTGAAAAATATTTTCAGTTACCCGCTAGATTTGAGAAAAATTGTCTAGATATTGCTGCTCTTTGTGAGACAGTGCGACAGAGTTCGCACTTATGCACTTGGTCCCGTGAGTCGTAATAGTTTTAGCCTTATATATCTCTCTACGCAAGTCCATTGATGCGACATGCAAGGATGATCTGCTAGGATTCTTCGCTCTGAACTGTGGCGACAGGTCCGGTTCTATCGGTCCTGTCTCGGTGTCCTTGCCGGCTGTGACAACCCCCAACTTGGTCATAGCCCACAATATAGGTCATTCTTGGCCGCAGCAAGCCAGATGACGGAGTTCCTTTGGGGGACCTACGTTCCTCATCTGAAAAGTCTCCGTTAACCCAGGACACCGTGGAAAGACGAGTCTGTCTCTCTACTAGGGGATGTAGCACTCCCGGAAGGCATACGTTCAGTCCTCGAGCACGGTCCGAAATTTTGCACACAACCAAAACAGACGAGGTGCAAACATGGTGGCAAACATTCAGACATTGCTGCCAAAACCCAAGAAGATGACAGGTCTAGGTGCATTGAGGACTGTATGGACGTACTACTGAAAACAGGATCACCAAGCACTAGGAGCTTTAGTGTTTCCCACATTGTTATTTTTTTTCGTCAAAATGATTTATATCTACTAATTTCCGACAAGGAAAGAGGATTTGTCGCGTCATCCGAAGATGTGTACCTTGACAAAGCACAAAAGGCTATTGATAAGAATTTCAACTGCTTGAAGGGATATAAGGGCAAAACGGTGAAGGCAAAGGCACTCCAGTTATGCCATAAAATGGACTTAGAACAGTTGAGGAAGCAGACCACAGCTGCCAAAAATGGCCGATTGCAAGTGTTTTTCACTGCTGAAACACACAATGAGGGTGTCCCTTCTCGCGTAATAGTTACTGAAAAGGGTTCGTGGCAGGGATCTATGTCTCGTTTTTTGTTACGCAGCCTGAGCACCCTTAAATTGAATGACCCTTTCTTAATTACCAATTCCGAGGCAGTAATTGAATATCTAACACAAGATGCGATAAAAGTAAAGTTCAGACTTCTCTAGACGGGGAGAACCTATTCTTGCTCTGTACCACTTAAGGGGCATGTTTGAGGCGATAGGCGCTTGCTTCGAGGTTAATGGCAGTGTGGCCTTTCAATAACCAATGTGGGTTACCAGTAGAGTCCTTCCTGGAACTCCTGAAATTTTACCTTACATCCACCGTTGTCGTGTTCAACAACCATTCCTATATACAAAAGCGAGGCATTTGCACAGGATCCTGTGTTGCCTCAGTACTGTGTGACATTTTTCTTTCCCAGTGTGACTGTGACATATCCCAGAACCTTCCCAACAACCTGGTGGCACGTGTCTTTAGATATGTGGATGATTACCTCGTACTCCTGCATGAAAGACCTGCCCAACTTCAGTCAGTGACAGTCAACACCATCCAGTCTAATTTCTGTAAACATGCCAAGGGATTGAAATTTACATATAAACTACCAACCGACTGTAAGCTTCAATTCCTGGACCTCCAACTTCTTTTTGGAGAGAAACACACGCGTTGGACTTACTCACCACGGTCTCAGAAACGACTTCTTCAGTTTGATTCGGCCCATTCAAAAATCATAAAACGAGGAGTTCTGCAGAGCTGTCTAAAAGCCGCCTTGCAAAAGTCGTGCAAACATGCAGCCAAGAAGGGCTTTGATTCACAGGTTCTAAGACTACAAGAGTCAGGATATCCCAATTCCTTGTTGTTTGAGGTTGCAGAGAGTTTCGCAACTCCTAAAGAAAGAATAACAAAAAGTGCTGAGAGAAGAACACGGCCAGCAGTGGTTCCTTACATCCACAAGATATCGCATAACTTGAAACGGATAGCTTCAAGATGTGACATACAAGTGGTACTCTCAGGCCCGGGTAAACTTAAGAGGCTGTGTCCGAAAATCAACAGACCTCAACAAACTCATACTCTATGCACCGTCCATCATAAATATAAGTACGTGAATTGCGGCGTCACTGTGGTCTATGAAATTCCGTGCTCCTGTGGAAGTGTGTACGTCGGACAAACAGGCCGCTGTGTCAACGTATGTTTATGAGAGCATGTCTTGACTCTTCAATCATCTCCATCACGGCATCTCGCCATCCATGTCAGAAACTGTGCCTGCACCCCTGTGTTCAGTCAAACTACAGTCCTCAAGCGCAATCCCAGCAAGAGGGAAAGGGAGATATATGAGGCTAAAACTATCATGACTCACGGGACCAAGGACATAAGTGCGCCCTCTGTCGCACTGTCTCACAAAGAGCGGCAATATCTAGAGAATTTTTCTTAAATCTAGCGTGTAACTGAAAATATTTTGTAGCGCTAGCTACACTAGCCGAGGTTGAGCAGTTTCGCGTGGCTCTCATAATGAGCCGTGCTCATTATGAAAGCCACGCGCCACGCGCGGCCACGCGCCACGCGCAAGCCACGCGTGGCGGCGGCGGCCGCCGCCGCCGCCGCGCTTTGCATAATGAGCACGGCTCGCATTATGAGACGGCTCATTCAGCCGAAGCCGCCGCCGCACGCTCCGCCGCCGCCGCGTCCGACTCGCCCGCCTCGCCGGTCTGCGCATTCCAGAGGAGTGACATCATAGCCGCGGCAGACGCACTGGCGCCGCCGCGTGCCCAGCTGTGCGCCTCCGTTGCGCAGTAGCCAAGTCTGACGCTGCACCGGAGCCACTTGACAGCGCCTCTCATTTTGTGCGCATAAGGTCACGCTACGTATATCCTGGCATAGCCGAGCAAAGCCACCGCAATTTATTCAATCATTTTTTCTTCTTTTTTTATTCCTATTTTTTTCTTAATGTTTCTTTCTTTTTCTTCTTTTTTAGAGGGGTAATTTAAGTCGATCATCAGTGTAGATCGAAACGTCTTCTTCCTTTTTCTGAGTTTCATCGTATTTGTCACTTCGTTCGCCTCTTTCACGACCGTTAGTGTAGATTTTCATCGCACATGTCGCTTTGTCTAGCTCTTTCACGATACATACAGTAAATACCTAGTTGTGAGTAGCGTTCTTTCCTATCTCTGACTTCCTGTGTTGTCTTTGCGTTACATTGTACTTATTTACTTGATTTAAGAATATATTCATGATTCCCTTTACCCAGGTCGAAACAATGCTTCTGCGATCTATCAAAGATCTGAATATATTTATTGTCTTGTGCATAATTATAGTACCTTTATTATATTCGGCTTGAAAGGCCATAGGGCACCTCTAGAACCACCTAAAAAGTTGTGTGTGAACTAATAGATTAACAAAAGCACGCCTATACTCCTGGAGGCAGTAGAGAGTGTGTTGTCTCTAAATATTTTCTAAATCTTTAGAATGTATTCAACATAACAAATACCTTACCTCACATTGTGTTTAACTGACCGCTAAAGAATATTTGGTGAGATCTAAATTAAAGTGCCCTAAATTAATTCGGTGGCATCAACATGCATACCTTACTCAAAAACTTAAAGCGTCTCAAAACAAAGCATCTCAAGTCCTATTTCATTACTGCACACGGACGCCAAGCGTACTTCACTAAATTCAAATCTATATATTTGCATTCAAGGAAACAACTAAACTTGCATGTCTTGTCATTTTCTACAGAATGTACCATTCCTTTTTTTAGACCATTACTTTCAACCTCCATCATATACCACATTGCTTTGGGACTACCTATATGTAAAACCCCTAATCGCCAAAAAACAATAAATTCCGAAATTCTCTTCCTTTCCTAGCCATTAAAAATGGGAATTCTAAGCCTTAAACTATTGCACGTAAAACTGTCCAGGATAAATTTAATAATATCTGCAAGGTACACCTTTAAAACAATTTATTAACCGAAATATCATTTGCCGATTACGCTGATAATTATGTTTTACTATATCTTTCCTCATCTAATAAATCTCATTTGAAGTGCCTTTGATGTACAATAAACGGAAATAAACTAAATATTTTTGATAAATATTTTGCGCAACTCATACATCCGTTTTAATTCGCAGAGCTGCTTTCTTGTAGTTATTATGTTATGTGGGTTAATGTGAAAACGGCAGCTTTATCCTTGTGAGCTTTTTTCCAGGCCGGGTCTGTGAAAGGTACGGTGAGTTTTTTTGGTGCACTTCTGGGTGAGATATTGTCCGTTGAGATTTTGTCCGATGAGTTTTAGTCCGGGATTTGTCATTTGGTTTTCCCATAGCTTAAAAAGTGTATATTGTATGTTGTTTTACCGCCCCCTGAGATATGGCCATCAAGAATAACCTTCGTTTTTTTAGCTTTTATATTTAGTATAAACGCGCGTCCTAATTTTGGGTAAAAAATTTCAGACAGTATTCAGTGGCTGGGTTTTACAAAACAAAATTACAATCATCAGGCTAAATAAAATTGCCACCATGTTGGCCAGAGACAGGATGAAAAATTAAATACCTAAAACAAGCAAGCACAGAAGCAAATCTATAAAAACAAAACAGAAGATTTGCTTGGTTCAGACCCTGCTGTACGTGTTCATACTTACTTCTTTTTTTTCTTACGATTTGTTATTAGAAATAGGGCTAAAATGTTAGAGGCTTACCTTTTCGTGTACGAAAAAAATTGCAATCGAGTGTTACAGTTGCGATTAAGCTGGTGAAAACCAGGGCGTGGAAACGTTTCATGGCTGACCCTTACTGAAGAACGAATACGTGATCAGCTCAAGTGTTTGCGCTATACTAGCGCGCTATGAGTATCTGTCCTTTCATTCTGCCTGGAAGCAGCACATTTCAATTGTCGGCGGGTCATCATCAGTTGAGCAGAGGGCGTCTTTGCTCAGGCGGGGAAATGTTGACCGAAGAAAGTAAATGGGGAGTGGCCGTCACCTTCACTATACGCAGCTGCACGAGGTAAATCACGACGCTCCACGACGAAAACCTTCCAATAATTGTGACATTGCATTTATACATCCCAGCTTTATGAATATTTAATATTCATGAAGCTGGGATATTTTATGAAGCTGGAATGCTTGTTACATTTATATCAATGGTCTTGCGAATATTTCCGAAAATGTCCTTTTTGTCTTGTTTGCCGACGACACCAGTCTGTTCCTCAGTGAAGTGAATGCGGATAACTAGGGTTCAGAGTTTTCGGTTTAAACCGATAAAAACCGATAAAAGTACGCCGAATCCATTTTTGGAAATTCGGTTTTAACCGAAAAAAAGTCAATTTGTAGGTTCTGCGTTTTCGGTTTAAACCGATAAAAACCGATAAAACAACAACTAATCTGTTTTCTAAAATTTGGTTTTAACAGAAAAAGGCCAGTTTTTTAGGGCCGCGTCCACGTGGGTGGGGGAGGGAAAGGAGAAGAGAGGACTTTGCAAGGTTCGACATTGTGTCACGTCTTCGTGATTGGCCCTCTTCCAAGGTTCAACATGCAACAAAAGAAGTTTTGGATTGGCCTTCGCAGAACATCTGTGTCCTTTCTGTGATCGGACCTAGTGTGTCAAGTTTCCGGTCCTAGAAAAAAAGTTCGGATGTGGGCTAGTATAAGGTTTTTCGTTTCATGCCCCTCAGAGGACATCGAGGATAGCTGTTAATATCTTTCTTAACACCCTCTCTCAAACTTCCCTATGATTAAAAACATAAATACAATGGATTTTTTTTTGCCATTCCGATGGTTCTTGTACGGTCATCACCTAGGACGGTCAGGTCGTCAGAATGGAAAGGAAAAATAAGTGCACTGGAGATAATGCTCGCGAATTCCGCAATTTTGAGGTGTGTCCTTACGAAAGCTGCAGCGAAGACCACGTGTGTATATGTGCTGTTATTCTTTGAGTGTTCAAAAATATCACAGCTACAAGGATCATCTAATCCGGTGTCCGATGGTGTTTCTTTCATGTTCACCGAAAAAAACGGGAAACGTTTTTGGAATAAATATACACCGAAAATAAAACGAAAATTGAATGTTAAAATAAACACTAAAAAAGTACGCCGAATTTTGAAAAATAAAAATCGAAAACCCGGAATCCTACGGATGACCTAATAACCAAAGCAAACCTTATATTGTCTAGATTTTTTTTTTGTGGTCACAAACAGAAACAAAAACGAGGGAAATATTATTTAAATCGTTCAGTAAGCCCGTAAATAAAACTAAAACTGTCCATTTGCAGTCCATACCGATTGAATTAGTGAAACAGCATAAAACATTAGGAATTATAATTTCAGAAAAATAATTAGATAAACACGTAAACCAGGTCGTGAATAAATTATGTAAAATTGTTGGTGTACTTCCACGGTTGTACAGTCATTGTCCCTGAAAAAAATAAAACTACAAATATTTCATGCGCTATTTAAATCCCAAATAGCATTATTGTCACCTCGTTGGGGGAATGACCACAGGGACAAATCGGAATAAAATTTTAATACTACAAAAATAGAATTTCGCGCTTTGTTGGAAACGTTCATTTCTTATCCCACACAGAAGCTCTATTTTCACGATACAAAATTATAAATATACATAGCTTTTCTGAGTACCTTTTGACTCGGTCATTTCGTTTTTCTTTCTCTGAATGGATTACTTTTCTAAAACAAACATCAGGATCGGTCAAAAACATGCCCGCCATCAGCACCCTCTACTCCGAGGAATGGAAAGTGTTTCCGTATCGTACGAACTACAGTTGCCAGTCTTTAAAATATAATCTACACTCATTGCTCAACACACACCATGCAGATGACGTGCACATTTATAAAATAAACCCTAAATCGTTGTACTTACTTTTTGTATAGACGTTTTGTGTAAACCTGTGAAACAGCTAGCTCTTTTATGTACGTATTTTACTTGTTGCCAGATGCTATAATCTCTGCAGTTATTTTTGTATATCGTAGCTGTCTGCCAAAGTGCTAGGGGCCCGGACCTCCTCAAGTCGACATGCGTTGACTTTTTGTCCGTGGCTCCGGCGTCTGTAACCCGTACAGATGCAAAAATAAAATTAGCATTAATAATATTATTACTAATAATATTATTATATAGAAGAAGTCCCCAAGAGCAATCGTTCTTCTCGATTGCTCTTCATATTTCCAGTACTAATCAAATATTCCAAGCTCAGCTAACATCGGCAACCAGTCCGCTACAAATGCCAAATCCTGGAGTCTTCATTGACACCTGGAGACGTCGATTGGATGAAATTCAACGAAGCCCGAACGACACGCATAGAGGCGAAGCACGATGCCATGGGAAGTGCCATTCACGAGATCAAGAGCATGTTCGCTAACATTATCAACTTTTTGAATAGATAATCCTCTTCCTGTATCCACTGCAAATTCTCCAAAGAAACAGAAACAAAGCCCCACTTGGATGTTTCAGTGAAACTGCAGAGGTTTCCACACCAAGGCAGCCGAATTAAAACAGCGTATAGAGCGTATGAAAGACGATGCACCCGTTGTTATACTCCTACAAGAGACAGTAGGGACAACGCCCCCGATTACCGGATACTTCAACCTCACCGCACCCTCCATTCCACGATCCAGCAATGAACGCGGTGGCTCTCTTGACACGCCTGACATGGTCCTCACTCTGGTAAAAAACACATTCCACAGTCCCAGCTAGACACCTCCTCTCTCAACAATGAGGAAAGAAAATTTGTGGGTGTTAGAATTCGGCCAGGAAATAAGACTCTCTGCATCTACAATGTGTATCTCCGCCCCAATCAGTCAGATTTCGGTGGTTGTAGGTGGATTAATGAAATAATGAATAACAAAATAGGTTCGGTCATCCTCGCCGATGACTTCAACGCACCCCTTAACCAACGGGCCCACAAGAAAACCCTTCGAAAGGGCGCCTCATAGCATCACTCTGCAAGAAGCATAATCTCGAAATCCTCAATGACGCCAACTCGCTTTGGCGCTTCGGCATAAGAGGATGACTCGTCCTCGGATCTGACGTGGGCAGCCCCGGGCCTCAAAACCCGGTGGAGCGTCTACACGGACCCTATGGGAAGTGATCAGGTCCCCCTCTGCACCTCACTGTACATTGGCTGCAGCCCACGCAAGGAAATACGTTTCATCAAATCGGATACCTTCCGTGAAGCACTTTCTACACTTACCAACACTGACCATACCCTGCGCATCCAAGAATACAAGAAGCTATGCGCAAGGCTCATTCTACATATTAGGTCAAGGAAGACTCCCCATATTCGAACCTTCATCTGCTAAGCCTGTGGGCGAGCCGACTCCAGGCACTCCAACAATACCGTAAGAACAAGCGAAGCCAACGCCTAAAAATTGAGCTCAACTCGCTGCCGCCAAAGCCAAACGATACACCCTGGAGCTGGACAGACCCACGTGGCAGACACTGCAATTTATTCAACGAAAGGACAAGGCTTAAAGGGCCCATGAAACGAATTTTGGGTTGGGATGAATGATTTTAAATTGGGACTTTACTAATCGCATATCGTTTAGTTGGCCAAAAGTTGAGAAGCCCGATTGATATATAAGTAGTGTGTTTTCAATAAACCTTCAGTTGAAAGTAGCGCTTCGTGTTGTCTCACTTACTCCGTCCTTGTCTAGCGGCGCATTTTGTCAAAATAACTCTCGCCTACCCTCTTTAATACTTCTATGGGCGAGCTCGCCTTCTGACTTGACGAAGAGGAAGTACTCAGTTTTATAATATACGCTGACGATATCACTTTCTGGACGGCTGGGCTACAACAGAATACACTTCAGCATGCCCTGGACGTGATCGCACAGTTCCTGGAGGACAACGGCATGGCTTTGTCCCCCACTGAAACTAATTGCATGATCGTAGCCCGCCACCAAGGGAGACGTAAAAACTACAGTGAAGCATTCAAGCTCTATCTTCACGGAATTACACTCGAATAGCAGCCCAGCCTCACTATCCTGGGCCTCACTATTATTCAAAATGGAGGGGCCCAGAGCTTGGTGCGCTCCATTAAAGCCCATTGGAAGCACGGCTTATACATTGTCCGTCGTACTATAGACAAAACCTGGAGTGCTCAGGAAAACCTCCTACGTCAATTGATCCGTTCACTCCTTATTCCTAAGGTTGTGTACGGGTACAACTATCTCCAATTGACTCGTACGCGGGAGGGTACGCTTGAAATTCTTAATCTCGCAGCCATGTGGGTCGTCACTGGCCTGCCCAAAGTCACCCCCGTGACCCAACTCCACTCGGCAGGACAGCTCAACTCCATTAAAGAGTTTGCTGCTGCAATGCTCATCAGTCAGAAACTCCGCCTTCAGGAAACCCACGCCGGCCGGCTTATACTGAGTCAGCTGGGAGATCCCGTATTCCAGGTCCCCAGCAACGCCCCTCCTAAACCTCCCGTGGGAGGACACGCTACTTGCAAAACTTAGGCCAATTCCACAGTCACACGGCCCTCGTCCTGTCAATCGCAATCGGGCGTTAGCTGGTTCGCTCAGTTGGTAGAGCGCTCCACCTGTAATGGAGAGGTCCCAGGTTCGATACCCGGACCAGGCGGATTTTTTCTACAAATCGCTCGGGTTCTTACAAACGTATAACAGGTATTTCTCCTAAGAAATATCTTCTTACCCGATCACAGTTCGTTGCTGACGAATAAATACATAACCTACTGGAAGTCTACTTTGGCACCAAATACTGTGGCGCCCTCGTGGTACCAACTCCCGCCGAATGCGGTGAATTCGCAACTTTCACGACCTATAGGGGGCACAATGGTGCCTAAAAAATGGCTGTCATCTGGATGATCGTCATAGAACAGCAGTACGAGGCTGGGTCTGCGACGCGTAAGTAATTTTAGTTTTGCCATATACGAGCAGTATTAGAGCCTTACTTTACTTTTTCACGCAAGCAAGGTGTACGCAAACATATTCATTGCGAAGCCGATCATCCAGGAGCTAGGAGCGCGATTCTCACACCGCGGTACCCCCATCGCTGAAAGTTGCGAATAGAGCGACCCCTAAAAGGAAATTCCGGTGCGACTCTCACTCGTAATCTCGTGTCTCTCGCCTTCTCCGACAGTGGTTGAGGGTACTTGTAAGAAACGCCAAGCGAGAATTTTATCCAGTGAGTTTAGCTCACAGCGCTGGTTTGCTTTTCCTTACTTCTATCGTCCGCTTCACATCTCGGTCATTTTCTGGCACATTTGGTTGGCCCAGCTAGCTGGTTTGCAAAAGACACGCGCTGTGGCGTATGTCAGCGTGAGAGCTCTGGCCATGCTGCGTTTCGTCATCTACAGCCTGCCCCAAAAAGATTCCGAGGGTTTTATTTTTGCCGCAAAAATAAACTCCGGAACGCTGAACGCTTATTCTCAGTCCGAATGTAGTAATAACTTTCCGAACCAGATGGCACATTTTAAGAAGTAACATGAATCTTCATCAAAATTAAAATTGATTTCCTCAAAATTAAAGTGGTAAAAGAGGGCCCGTTTTCGATTATATTCGGTGACTGGCGCCATTCAGCTCCATCTACTCAAAAGCTCCGTCGGCCACCATTGTCCACGTGAAAGTTTTAGAAAATTACATATAATTGTTTAATAGGATAAGGCGTAGTTCTGATATTTGTCATCTGGTTCGGATCGCTATCGGTACACTTGGATGGAGAAAGAGTGTGCACAGATGCGTGGTTTATTTTTTCGGTGAAAATTAAACCTTTAAATTGTTCGAAACTCCCAGTATTTTTGCCGAAACGCCCTGTTTTTGGCATTCGTTGTTCGAACCAGGGCGGCCTTTTATAATGATTGGTGACTACAGTGAATGTGATAATCCCACTGTGATCTGATCCTACGGCGTTGCAGCTCGAAATGCGTGGAGTCCTAAGTTCAGCCGAGTTGAAGCTGTACATGACCTGCATGTAACATCGCTGCACCATGCCGGTAGTCAATCCTCCTTGTTCTTCCAAGCGAAAGAAAATGCGACGGTACAAAATTGATGCTGCAAAAGGATACGTGCTCAGTAGCGAGGCAACCGCAATGGCAGCTAATCTGACGTAATTGCATGCCATAGATGATATAAATAGGCTTCACTCGCACTTATAGTGAAATGAAGACTAGAGTACATATTCATTTTCGTATTTCTTTTTCGATTTTGTTTATTTCCAGGGACTGGAGGGACTCTACGACAAAAAGTTGATAAAAGCAGCTTAACGGGGTCTGAGATCCCGTTACAGACGCTAGAGCGTCGATATGTCTGTTTACACTTCATACGAAATACAATGAAGGAGTGAGTAACAAGGGAGTAGCTATATTTATACATATTAAACGAAAGATACAGCAAAGTAGTATCCAATATAACAACAAAAATATGTCTACTTACACATTGTATAAATTACAAGTAGTTCAACACATGAGATAGTGGTACTATAGTAGGTTACAAGTCAAGAAGGTAGCGGCAAATGCCCCTCAAAGGGGATCATATATCTCTCCGCCACCTCCGCATTCAATAGCGTCCCATCGTTTCCGTGACGTCGCGGCCAACGCGCGAAGAGGGTCTTGCCTTGCTGTACATATTTGCTTTATCTTTGGACTTTGACTTAGCATTGTGGAAGCCACGAGAGGGAGATTAGAGTTTTCCCCTCCGATGGAAACAAATACGACTTTCGGGGATTAGCTTCCCCCTCCGATGGATACAGAGACTGCTTTCAGGGGCTCGGTTCCCCCTCCGATGAATACAAAGGTCGCTTTCCTAAAAAGTGGGATCGGAGACAAGCTCACATCACACTGTAGCCAAAATCTATCCATTGAAGTGGAACAAGGAGCGTTTCCAGTGAACTCTTCTTTCGACTGCGGAGGAATTTGAAACCGGCGCATCACGATTGTGGGAGGAGCTTCTCCCACCTTCTTAACTTGTAATCGACTATAGTATTAGTATTGGTACTCGTGTCAAGATCGAGATTCAATAGCCCGTGCAATCTGCAAACCCACAAAAAGAATGGGCGGCTGAATAGTAAGATAGCCGAAATGTATCAAGCGGACGCTACAAGCCATCAGAGTCAATTCAGCATTGAGAGGATGTGAACTTCAGGTTTTGCCTTGCACTTCGTGGAGCTCGAGGTCACGCGGTGATGAACTGGCTGGGATATAGCTAATCTGGGATAGCTTGCCGCATTCGCTGCAGTCAGACTACTCCTGAAAGTGAAAGGAAGAAGAAAATCAGCGAGGCATTTAGTGTTCCACGGCCTCACTACGACATGCATACGTTGTCTCAGACTAATTATGCTGAATTGGCTAGATCATTCTGCTTGGTTAATAATAATAATAATAATAATTATAATAATAATATATATATAATAATAATAATAATAATAATAATAATAATAATAGTCTTTATTGATCAAAATCAACAGTACAAAATGTCAGGTCTGCCGAAGCCGGTTAGAGCTTATGTGGCGCGACCTGGCAGTGGAAGCACATTCTTCACAACAAAAATACAACACAAATTAGCGACTGATACTCAAAATTTAGAATGATTATTTCTATCATTAAGCAGTCTCTTGACATTCTTTTTAAGGTGATAATTCGATTCGGAAAGAACTATAGAGACAGGTAATGCGTTGAATATTTTCGGAACATCAAAAGCCCTAATGCTTTCCCTATAGCGACTATATATACGTGGGACTTCAAAGCGAGTATTACACCTTGTTATACGTGGTGCAACTCTTTGAATGATAAAGTTCCTGTTCCAAAAGTAGTGCTGAACGACAGTTTGCAAAAAGAGTGAATAAAACAAGGTAACTGAAACGAGGCGAAGATATTGTCACTTTAACATAGCGATAAATTGTAGGACACACTTTTGAACATCCCCTTCAAAATACCATCGATTCTATCGTGTCACTGCAGGGAACAATTAAAAAAGAGAGTAATGCCGTATCTGAGCACACTATAGGCCAGAGAGTGCATTATCAACTTTCTAACTACAAACGGAAGAAACATTTTTAAATTGTAAAGCTGGCATGAAACACTTCGGAGACGCTTCGCAACAAAAACCATTTGCGTATTTCATGATAAATCGAAATAAAAAAAGATTCCAAGATACTTAACTGAATTAACATACTGGACAGAAGTGCATCGATAAGGAACATAGTTATAGCCATGAAAAATTAAGTTCGGGAAGACAGTGAGCTTTTTCCAAGGGCTGCCAGAACAGACGAGCTTAGTTTTTAAAGAATTCGCAGTTATTCTGTTTTGTTTGAACCAATCCATAACTGCGACAGCATCCGTTCGTAGCATATGCATGGCGGGTTCAATATCGGTGTGACTGGCAAAAACAGAGTGTCATCCGCATATTGTAGCATGTTACTAGTGACAACACCCGGAATATCGTTTACATAGATAGTTGCATAGATCGTTTACATAGATAGTTAGTTCGCTTCAGTTGCTCACTGCATCGGTTTTGTAAGGGAAAGAGAGGCGTCCAGCGTGAAGGCATGGCCCGTTGTCACAGCATTACTATGTCATACAAGCACCACTTTAAAAAAACTGTGAACAACTTCTCCCTCTTTGACGATAAGTCATCACATTCGAATGGCGTAAACGTAATATTTGACCCCGTAGGTGTGACGTCACCGCTCCAAACAAAGCGTTGCTAGGGGCGTTGTAATGGCAAATAGATGGGACATGATTTCGCTCCGAAGAAACGGCCGGTCAAGAATAGAGCGTGGAATTTAAATGTCCAAAAAAATAAATAAAGGAAGCCTAGGTTTCACATCTACCACGACAGAAGTTTGTCAAGAATTGACTTTTTTTCAAAATATCTGCGACGGCAACGTTCGGTCCCCGGGACACCTCGAAATGACTGTTGCAGACTCTGAAAGCATGACGAACGCAGAAGGAATAAGTGAAGTATGCCGTCTGGAACAGTTTGAATCGCTTGAAAGAACGGCACGATTTCTATGCTGTATTCATTTGAAACATGGGAGGCCTAAGCAAACCAATAACGTTTATAGATCATCGTATTTTTGTGCCATACGGGAAACTGCCTGACGAAAATCATCACACGCGTGGATATCAGCTAAAATTACAGCCAAAAATGCATCAGTTTTGACCATGATATCAAAGCAGCGTCGGGCCCTCTTTTGATTTTGCAGTTGACGTAAATTTTAATGAAGGAGCAATTATTTTGGCTGTATAGCATGAGCTGTTAAAGACGCCATACTTTTTTTTTCAGGCTCGCAACATGGGTGTTTGTTTTGTGCCTGCCTTCAAATCATCACACTGAGAACAAATCCAACTGATTTTTCAGTTTTAAGTAAAACCCCAAGCGCGCATGAGTGAGAAGGGACGCTTCTCCGTTCATCTAGAAGATTCGAGTTTACTCTTACCCTGAGTGTAAAAGATAAGAAGGTCAAAATGACCTCGGCTAATGAACTAGTCTCAGCCTAGCTCACTAACGAGCATTCTATGTCAAATATTTCAGATGCCTTGTCGAGCGCGGCTGTGTCAACTCACAGCCAGGTGACACGCCGACGCATCATCACGCTGCTGCCGCCGTCGCGCTCATTCTTTCTTTTGTTTCTAGACACAAGTTCGCCGACTAAATCGTTATCTTCTGTTTTACGCTTGTGGATCCGTTTCCATCAGCGACAATTTATATCTCTTATGGGCAGCTCGTTTGATGACACAGATGTGCACTGAAGCCGCTGTGCTGTCAGGAATCCTTAAAACGTGTGCTGGCCTGCACTTCGGCCTTAATACTCTTCATGTCATCATCGTACGTGATTCGGCCAATTCGGCTTCACGGTGTTTCACCTACTCAAATATTGGCAACGTCAGCGAAATCGCATAGCGGCAACGCCGGAAAGCCCAGGAAAGGAGGACGTTTCGACTCTGTATCTGCTATCGCTGCTTGGTTCTCGTAGGCAGCATTGAAACAAACATCGTTTCCAGAAATTATTTTTATGCTTCCGCCATGTCATTCCAACGCACTGACTAGAAGAAGGTTTCTACCGTCAAAAAACCGCTTTCCTTTCATATGTCGTACCGAGTTTACGCTGCAGTGCAACAAATTTAACGTGGTCCGCGCGCTGAGCAACGAAAACGACCTCCTTTGGTCTGCCATTTTGCCTGACCAGCACGCCCCCTACAGCTCGTTGGAGTCGCGAATAGCGAACGCGAGCTCCACGGGAAGGCGTTCGCGCACCTCGAGCGTCGGTCAAAGCTTTGCCGGGCGCTCTTCGCTTCTATAAATCAAACAGAAATTAACCCCGAGAATAGAAGTTTCGTCGATCCTCACCAACCTCATTCAACGCGGTCGCGTATTCCCACAGAAAGAACCACTGAAGCCTCCTTAAGCTTCGGGACACAAAGAATTGCCAGTCTTCGGCGCCAATACCGTATTTACTGGGCCTCGCTTGCGACAGGTCTGTACGCTCCCCGCGCCTCGTAGCAGGGTTGTTGCAGTGGGGGGCTCGTGTAAATTGTAGAGGGTTTCGGACCCTCCTAACCCCACTCCCCCCATACACACACACACACACACACACTGCCTGCGCCGCACACTTTCCTCTCTTCAGAATATCAGCTGATCTTCCAACATTTTATCGATTTTTGTTAGGAATGTTTGTTGACCAGCAAACTTGCCACTAAAAATAAAAAAGTAATTTGTAATTTGACGAGAAGTTAGTAGGAAGTAAACTACTAATTACCGAAATAAAAATGTAATTGAAAGTTACTAAACAACTCAGAAAAGTATTTAAACTACAATAACTTGAGTATAGTAGTGGAGCTACGTACAAGTATGCACATTGTTTAGGTACGTTATGCATTCAATATTTTACTCGCCTAAAAAGCAGATTACGGAATGCAACAGTCAAAGCGAAATGCCGACGTTTCACTAGGAGTTCTTCTTCTTCAGGCTCTCTAGTGAAACCTCGGCTGCCGCTTCGAGGCTTAACGAAAGCTCCTTGTCGCGGTTTTCCCGCCAGCTAGGTTAGATTCCTTCGAGCAATATCTTGATGAGTAGAAGCCATTTGTCGGTTTCTTAAATATTTTCTCTCTTTTAAGCAAGTTTCCAGTGCGCTAAATGCCAAAGCGCGGCAAGCCCTACCAAACGGAGATACGTTTCGAAAAGATACTAGCAGAAAAAGAGCGTCACTGTTTCCACCGGAGCCCGCCAATTTGACCAGTCTTGTGGTCGTCGACCCCTTCGGAAAGATTGATGGCCAACGAGCATTTCTCTAGTTTGACGGCATGTCTCCAGGCGGAACGCGAATCCTGATCTTCGCCACATCAGAAAGCCTTGGTCACCTTTATCAGGTGACTTTATTACATACTTACTAAGTGAGTTGAATTTGATAAGTTACTTTTGTGCAGGCAGCAGAGAAACACTAGTCTAGACTAGTGTTTCTGGGCTACCGTCACAACATAGAGGACCTCAAGACAAAGAAATAAGAGCATATAGTTTCGTTTCCGCACCCCTTGAAGGCTCGGCTATTCCCGTCATTGCGGTGACTGGGCATGAACCAATACACGAATGCATATGGAGGTTTTGTCACGAGCTCAAATCGAATGCTCACGCCGTGCTCGGGTCCATCGTATAAGCCGCGTTCAAATATCACACCGCGGGAATCCCAAAGCTTGATGGAGAGATCCCTGGGGACCGCATTCTTGACAAGGCTAACAAGGCGATTGTCTTGTCGTCGTCATCAAGTTTTCATCGTCAACGTCGTCGTCAAGTTTTGCGCGTGAGAGACTGAAAGAAAACGTCCGCTTTTATCCTTGAAATTGCATGGTGACAAAAAAGTCTAGTGATCAATGGCGTTGCGTTCGGGTATATTCGGGTACCACTAGTGCTAGTAAGCTTGCGTAAAGTGAGGAACGTACCTGCCCAATGTCGCTGCAAGGCCTGATTGTGACTCAAAAGAGCATGCTGGGATTGCAAGAGTATCTTTGGCGCGTAGTATACGCTAGCCTCTTCTTTAATATTTTAAATAATATGGAACTATAGACAGCCAATTTCTTAGTTGTTTGCTTCATTCATTCACAACCGAATAAGTGAGCACTGCAGTCCCCAGCCCATTCCTTGTGTGCACCGGACGAAAGCTAACCTAATCCTCGACGGAACCAAAAATAAAGCTCAGTGATTTTTTAATTTGTTTTGGTAACCCGGACGAAATTTTATTAGGCGTAAAACGGGCTAAGCTAAACTGTAAGCAGGACTACAAACCAAGATAAAAGTTTTGCAGGTTATGCTGTGATTACACGTGTTCTTCTTTATTTATGTTGGTGCTTTACAGGATTGTACTGTACTCAATAAAAGCAATTAAAGTACTTTTAATTTATTACTCTTTCGTGTAAATTTGTAATATTCGAATACATTATCTAGGAAGTAGTCACAAGACTAATCCGATTACTTTTGAAGGTATTAAAATTACTTGTAACCATTGATCTTTCTCTCCTCCTCTTAGGGGCGCGCTTTGGAAAGTTTCCCACCAAAGAATCCTAGATGCAGGTCTAAGATCAGGGGATGATTTACTAAAATTGGTGGATTAAGAAGATAAGTAGTTCATAGTACGGTGGTTACATTCCAATAGGCAACCTGCAATGCAGTTTGGCGCGACATGTTGCGCCATCTAGCGGCTGCAAAATAAAGAAACTGGGTAGGCCAGGCCTGCGCGGGTCGCGGGGGTTGCGGGCGGGCGCATCCAGAAACCACGTGTGAACGTTGCATTTTGGATCGGTGTCAGCTTTTTGGAACCGTTTTTCGTAAAAGTAAGCCCCAACTTCACGTCGCTATGACCACACCGGGTTCCTGTAACATCTCGCCTACTCCTAGAATTCTCCCCCAAAAATAAACGTTGCTACTGCTGCGTGAAAGACGGCCACAGTCGCGAAGGTGACTCAAGCGTCAAACTTCACCGCTTCCCTTCGAGATCTTGGGAAGCGACACGGCGACAGACGTGGATTACTGCAGTGCGACGCATCAAGTAAGTGAATTTTACAGAAACTCTTGGGGGGGGGGGGGGGGAGGTGAACGAAAATATATGTGCAGGCTTGGAAAGTGGTCGGACGAACTCGTTTTGCAGACTACTCGGCAAAATAACATATTTATACAAGTTGTATTACGAGTCGCTTTGGCAGCCACATAGGGAAATACTATAGGAACAATCGGGTCGATTGTTGCTTCGCTGTGACGTCGAGAATCGGGTGATCAGGTCTTCAAGCGAAAGGCCCGTCGGCCCGTTCCGGCACTCCTAATGCCGTTCGGCACGCGTCGTGGTCGCAACCAAAACCTTCCAAACCTGCTAAGTTTTCGTAGCACAAAGTTCTGTTTGTTTCAGCAACCAAATTTAATGCTGAGTCGGGTAACAAATGTGACGGCGTGCAGAAAGCAGGCTGCTAAAGTTTTTCTTTAGAAAAAGCTCGTGCGAAGCGTAAATATCCTTCTTACACGTACACTTTGTTGCCTGTCGCCTTTTTACACCAGGCTTTGCAACGTGCGCACGGTTCTGTAGCATGGAGAGTTTGGTTCTAATTACCCCAATTTTATTCTAGTCTGTGGGGCGTCGGGAGAAGAAGAGGACGGTCGAGCGAGGCGCGAGCGAGGGCCAGCCGGCGAAGAAAGAGGAAGAGCGTGCTGCACGAGGCTGGGGCCGGGCAGGAACGATAGATCCGTTCTGGCTGGTCTGGCCCATGGCGAACCCCGTAGAATTCCACCAGCGAGGTTCGGATCAGGACCGGCGGAAGAGGCGAGCCCTGACCATACTGGCCTAGTCTATAACGATCCCGGAGTGGCACCGCAGCGAGACTCTGGCTGTGAAAGCCCGGAACAGCTAGCCTACGCAGCACTGGCGTGGGGAGGACGATCCGCAGGCCTGGGGACGGGCTCCGACTGTGAGCTCTGAACGACGGGCGACAACTAGGGTCGGCGAATCCGGACTGCGGGCTCTCAAAGACGGGCAACCGGGATGTACAATAAACCCATTCGCTGCCTTCTCGTTGTGTTGTTTCACTTCCTGGGAGACGGGCGAAGCACAGACCGATCGGGCGGCCGCAAGTAGTGAAGACAACTCAAACTGGTGTCCAAATGACGACTCTAAAATATCCTCTAAACACTTGGACCTATCAAGGCTCCCGATGGTCTTAAGAACTGCATAAAAGAACCAGGGACATGGCACGCAGGGACGCAGGTGCACACGAGGACTGCTGCTGAAATCGGGGTCGCCGCCGCTCGCAACGGCCCGACGGGCAGATTGGCCGCCCCATTAACAGAGACTCCTCCGCTTGTGGCGCTGAATGCAGTACTCTCGTGGCGCCGCCTGGCTGTTGCCGGCTGCCTATAGCGGACAGTGCGAAAGGGCCCGTTTTCAACCCGGCAAAAAATATATCATTTTGAAAATCAAGGTTTTTATGAATAGTAAAAATTACTTTTTAAAGTAACAGTCAATTACTTTTTTCTCAATTAATCAAGTAATCTAAGTACATACTTACACCGGACAGGACTACGTATACTTCTTTCCTTTCACGATGAAGGCAAATATGCGCAACAAAGTCAAGAAAAAGAAAGCCTGCTTGATGGCTAGCAGTACGTGCAGAAGATCAATTGTACCTCAGGGTACCTCAGGGAAGCCTACTAGTACCCCTGTTATATATTTTATTTATTAACGATCTTTTTGCGTGCATACGGTCAGACAAGAAATTATTTGCGGATGATCGCGTACTATACTAATTTGTTGACAATCATGCAGACGTCTGTATGACGCAAAGGGATTTAGGAATGTGAGAACGCTAGTTTGATCGGTGGGAAATGGGATGGAATATAAAAAAGTATAAATGCATGTGTTTTCCTTGACCTTTTGTTAGCCCGTCTATGTATAAAAAAATGAACTTGAAGGGGTAGATAAACATAAGTATTCTGAAGTGTATTTTTTGAATAATTTATTACGGAGTGACCGCGTAGGTAACACCGTAGCGAAAGCAAGTTAGGTGTCGATTTTTATTTGGATAAAGTTTAAGAATATACCTCGCAGTGTGAGACAAACATTATATTTTTTAATGCGCAAGCATTAACTGTCCCAGGGAGCGAAGCCGGTCCTGTCTGTAACAGTGTGTGGCAGCTAAACGGCAGTTAAATTCAAAGTGACAAAAAACACAGCAACGCAGATGCATCGTCACGGAAGGCGTAGGCCCGGCGGGGTTCGCCGCGCCTGCGCAGTGGGGGAGCATGATGTCACCGCTGGAGCGCCATGTGCGACAAAAAGACGTGGCGCGCTGCTTTTAGGAATGCACTGCGTGTAGGGACGCTTTTGCAATCCTACACGTAAGCAGTTTTAAGTGCCTTCTTTAATTTTTATTTTATTAGGTCAATTTTAGAATATACTTGTGTTATCTGGGATTCGCCTCAATGTTACCTTGCAAATGAGTTAGAGCGAATTCAAAATCAGGCATTGAGATTTTGTCAAGGGTGATTATAGCTCTTACTCAAGTTGCATAGAAATAAAGAGCAGACTGGGTTTGGACCTTCTTAAATTTCGGAGAAAATGTTTGCTGTTAAATTTTTTGTTTGTTTTTTTCTTATAAAATATGTCACGGGAGACAGGAGTTAAAGATGGTCTTTATGTTCAGGAACCTCTTCATGTATCTTTAATGCGAAATCATTCTAAGACAGCGGCAATGTATCGTTATTGTACTGACTCTTTGTCTTATTATTTTGTGTTCCAACCACCCGGGAGTAGAATGCGCTTCCGAAACACCTGATTTCCGTTATTGATAACGATATTGTTTTTTTTTCCTTCACGGTGGACTGTGGAGAAGCATTTTAGATTGAAAAGTTTGTACTTAGTGATTGTTGCTTGTACTTTTAAAGGGTTAGGTGAATGTGTGTGTAAACCCTGCTTTCGAATCTTGTCCGTTTTTATTTGTTAATTCACACATATACCTGCTGCGTCGTTAAGCATTATGCAGGGCAGGGCCTTTTGAAGCTGTAAGAGAATGATGATAATGTAAGGGTTTCTGCAGGTCAGCCAGGTTGAAGGGTAGACAGCATGCACAGTATCGAAAACGCTAACATTAACGAGGAAGTTTAAAAGTGATAACACAGGTCCTTGGGCACTATACGACGCTTGTTTAGGGGCACTCGGAATTACACCCAAAACTTTCAAACCATGGAAGTGCTCAAGTTTACCAAACTCTAGGGAGCTGGAGGAACACCGTTCCCATGATTCCAGGAGTGCGGGCCGGGGCGATTGGTGAATTGCGCAAATGGTCTATTAGGAAGGAGATCGACTAGAAGACATGCCACTATACTCCGTTCACCCTTAAAGGAGCTGTGCAACGATATTAAGTTGGAATGTTTTTCACTTTACACGAGCGTACTGGCACTGGTGGGACTCAAGGATACTCGCACGCAACGCCACTGGCCAAGAAACTCCTTTGTTGCGGTGTAATTTCAAGGACAAAAGCGATCATTTTCATTCAATCTCTCTTTTGCAAAATTTGATGACGTAGCGTGGGGATCGCAGTACCCTCCAGTGACGATATTTGAATGCGGTTCATAGATTGGACCCGAGCATTGCGTGGGCGCTCGATTTGAGCTCGTGGTAATTACTATAGCTCGAGAAGCATTCGGGTAGTGGCCCGTGTCCAATCGCTTCAACGACGACAATAGCCGAGCCATAACAATGTCTGGAACTCAGCGCGTGTCCTGTGCTTTGCCAACCCCAGCGCGTGGCTATGATCAACATTGGCGGCATATAATCCATTCCAGGTCACGTGGCCGCTTGTTCTGGCTGCGAGTTGAGGGGGTGAACGCTGCTCGTTTTTCTTTAATTTGTTTCTGGGACTTCTATTGCGTGGGGTGAAAAACGAACGCGAGTTTCATAGGTCATCAACGTCAGGGATCCGTTCTAAGCGGTATTTGCGCAAAGTACAAAAATTGTTGCATCGCCCCTTTAAGCTGAGACTGCTCCGCCTTCAGCACGAGCTCACTGGCTTCAGCAGTGCTTTGGTTGCGCGTGCCTGCGCGTTCACGCTTGTGTGAGCAAGGGCAGAAAGCTCGCGCTGAAGGCGGAGCTTCTAGTTCCAGTTTAAGGGTGAACGGAGTGTACTTCGTCTCACTTTAGCATGAGGTAACTGCGAAGGCTGTGCAAGGGCGAGCGGCTAGCCTTGACTCCCTTGAATAAAGCACTCGCTGCACTAGCGCTGGTGCAGCCAGCAAGGCTTCATCCAAAGCAACCTGCTCGCGCTTTCAGCATCCGGAGCTAAATATAGTCCATGCTAAGGTGAGACAAGTGGTACCCTTCAGCTGAGGGGAAGCAAATCGCGTTTTCTTGTTTGTCTTTGATCAGAGAAATCGAAGATGACGATTTGAAGGCCGCTCCTCGTGCGACCAAAGCAATGGTCAGGGCGAAGCGCTCGTCAGTTAGAAACGTTAAAAATGCTATTGGCGATGTGAGCGATCGAAAGTGTCGCTGTGGTCGGCCCACCACAATTGGCCGAATGCTGACTATGACGTCAGCAAAGGATTTCTCAGCGACGCAAATAAGAGGAATGTAAGAACTTCAATTTTGACGGTGTTGGCAGTGTTGCTTTGAAGAGCGCTATGATTTCAGGCTTTCACCATGCTCATTACAAACACCATCGAACTTGTTGTTGACAAGGTAATGACGTCACGAAAGGTAACCAAATGAGGGCGCCACCGAAACTTCTCGCCGCTAATAAGCAGCACTACTGACTCCGAGCTAAATCCTGGTTTTTGTTGCTGTGAATTTTAGGCTTGTTTATTTATTTATTTATTTATTTCAATACCTTCAAAACCACACGGCATTACAGAAGGGAGTGGGGGAAAAACAAAAGTACAAAAAATAGGATTCAACACATATTGGTTAACATAATGGTTTTCAATGGCAGACTTGAATGCAGGAGCGTCTGTGATTGTGGCGATGGAGGTGGGCAGGTGATTACAGTCATTAGTAGTTCTTGGGATAAAATAATAAAAAAAGAGCTTCTTGCGACTGAAAGGAACATTGACTTTATGGTGATGATCATTTCGATGGGATACATACGATGGTTCAGAAGAACGCTTTCACTTAGATGCTGGTTGCGATGATAAAATTTGTGAAATAAGGACAAACGAGATAATGTTCTACGCAATGAAAGATTCGGAAGATGTAAAGTTAGTTTCATGGATGTTACACTGGAAAAACTTGAGAAATTAGACAAAATAAAACGTGCGCCATGATTTTGTACGGATTAAATTTGATTAATTAGAAATTCATGGCCTGGGTCCCACACCGAACTCGCATACTCAAGCTTGGATCTAACGAGGGTCTTGTACAGTAGTAGTTTTAATGATGAAGGAGCCCTTGAGAAGTTGCGGCGTAAGTAACCTAGCATGCGATTAGCGTTGTTAGCAATAAAATTAATGTGAGTTTGCCAGGAGAGGTCAGATGTTATATGGACACCTAGGTACTTGTACGATGACACCTGTTCAAGAACAGAACCAATGTTGTATTGAGGAAAGTTAGTATAATCAGCTTTCCGTGAAATTCTCATTACTTTACATTTATTGGCATTAAGGCGCATTTTCCAGACGTCACACCAGTTAGTAATGGAATTACGGTCAGTCTGAAGAAAAGACGTATCAGTATCAGAATAGATTACACGATAAATGACACAATCATCTGCAAACAACCTTATGGATGACTGGACATTGTTAACGAGGTCATTTATGTATATAAGGAAAAGAAGGGGACCGAGGACGGAACCTTGCGGCACACCCGAACTAACAAGGCAGGGAAGAGAGTCTGAGTCGTTTGCAGATACAAACTGGGTTCTGTTAGAGAGAAAATTTTCGATCCATGCAAAAAGGTTAGAGTCAATGCTTAGTTGTTTTTTTTTAATTTTAAGCAGAGCAGTTGGTGAGGGGCTAAATCAAAGGCTTTCGAAAAATCAAGAAATATGCAGTCGATTGAAAGATTATTGTACTCGTTCCGAGTAGATGGGATGCTCGTATTTCTGGAAATATTTTTGGCAACTGCTATTGCCTAGAAAAAAAATGAAAGCCGTTTACAACTCCCTGTAACGCCGAATTAGAGCGCAGCTCTTGAGGAGGAGGAGGAGGAAGGGTACTGAAGGGGGTCATTAGACCTCGGGGGTCACGTGACCGCGCGGGGTCACGTGACCCTGACGATGACGATCCAATGACGTCATCGGTAACGTCACTGATGACGTCATCAGTGATGATGACGATGACGATGCGGATGCCAATGACGTCATCAGTGACGTCACTGATGACGTCATCTATGATGATGATGACGATGCGGATGCCGATGACGTCTTCAGTGACATCACTGATGAGGTCATCAGTGATGATGATGATGACAATGCGGATGCCGATGACGTCATCAGTGATGTCACTGATGACGTCATCAGTAATGAGGACGATGATGATGCCGATGACGTCACCAGGTTGCATGCAACAGGTTGCATGACCAGTTAGCATGCAACAGGTTGCATGGGACCTGTTGCATGCAACTCGGGAGGACCTCGGGTTTCTTCGGGAGGACCTCGGATTCCTTCGGGAGTTGCATGCAACAGGTTGCATGCAACCTGTAGCATGCAACCTGCAACTTGTTGCATGCATGCAACCTGTTGCATGCATGCAACAACAGGTTGCATGCAGCAGGTTGCATGCAACCTGTTGCATGCAACTCCCGAAGGAACCCGAGGTCCTCCCGAAGAAACCCGAGGTTCTCCTGAGGTCGTCCCGAAGGGACCCGAGGTCCTCCCGAAGGACCTCGGGTTCCTTCGGGACGACCTCGGGTTCCTTCGGGAGGACCTCAGGTCCCTTCGGAACAATTTACCCATAATGCACCGCGCGGTTAAGCCGACGCCGACGGCGACGGCGACGCCGCTCAAGCCGGAAACGGGCGCCTAAGAGCTGCGCTCTAAAAAGTGAAAGCCGCTTACAGCTCTCTGTGACGCTGAATTAGAGCACAGCTCTTGAGGAGGAGGAGGGAAGGGTACTGGGAGGGTAAGTCAAGTGACCTCGGGGGGGGGGCGTCACGTGACCTTGGGGGTCACGTGACCTGGGGCGTCACGTGACCTCGGGGGCCACATGACCTGGGGGTCACGTGACGATGACGATGACGTCATCAGTGACATCACTGATAACGTCATCAGTGATGATGACGATGACGATCCGGATGCCGATGACGTCATCAGTGACGCCACTGATGACGTCATCAGTGACGATGACGATGCCGATGCCGATGACGTCATAAGTGACGTCACGCGTCCCATAATGCACCGCGCGGTTACGCCGACGCCGCTCAGGCCGGAAACGAGCGCCAAAGAGCTGCGCTCTAAAACAATGAAAGCCGTTTACAACTCCCTGTAACGTCGAATTAGAGCGCAGCTCTTGAGGAGGAGGGGAAGGCACGGGGAGGGGGGGTCACGTGACCTCGGGGAGCGGGGGGGGTCACGTGGCCTGGGGGTCACGTGACCTCGAGGAGGGGGGGAGTTTCCCGCCAAATCTAGCGAGGAAAATTTTCCGCTAAATTTAGCGGGGAAAATTTTCCGCTAGATCTAGCGGGGAAAGTTTTCCGCTAAATGTAGCGGGGAAAATTTTCCGCTAGATTTAGCGGGGAAAATTTCCCGCTAGATTTAGCGGGGAAAATTTCCCGCTAGATTTAGCGGGAAAAATTTTCGGCTAGATTTAGCGGGGAAAATTTTCCGCTAGATTTAGCGGGGAAAATGTTCCGCTAGATTTAGCGGGAAAATTTTCCGCTAGACTTAGCGGGGAAAATTTTCCGCTAGATTTAGTGGGGAAAATTTTCCGCTAAATTTAGCGGGGAAAATTTTCCGCTAGATTTAGCGGGGAAAATTTTCCGCTAGATTTAGCGAAGAACATTTTCCGCTAAATTTAGTGGGGAAATTTTTCCGCTAGATTTAGCGGGGAAGATTTCCCGCTAGATTTAGCAGGAAAAATTTTCCGCTAGATTTAGCGGGGAAAATGTTTCCGCTAGATTTAGCGGGGAAAATTTTCCGCTAAATTTAGCGGGGAAAATTACCCATCATGCACCGCGCGGTTACGCCGACGGCGATGCCGACGGCGACTCCGACGCCGACGGCGACGCCGCTCAAGCCGGAAACGGGCGCCTAAGAGCTGCGCTCTAAAATATGAAAGCCGTTTACAACTCCCTGTAACGCCGGATTAGAGCGCAGCTCTTGAGGAGGAGGATGGAAGGGTACTGAGGGATAGGTGACTCCCTGAGGTCACGTGACCTCGGGGGGGGGGGGTCACGAGACCTCCGGTGGGGGTTACATAAGGGTAACTCTCATAACCCTGGTGACCCTCGTGAGGATAACCCTCGTGACCCTCGAGAGAGTAACCCTCGTGACCCTCGTGAAAGTAACCCTTTTGAGGGTAACTAACCCTCGTAACCCTCTTGAGGGTAACGTTCGTAACCCTCGTGAGGGTAACCCTCATGACCCTCGTGAAGGTAACCCTCGTAACCCTCGTGAAAGTAACCCTCGCAACCCTCGTGACCCTCACGAGGGTAACTCTCGTGACATCATTACGGGAAACGACCCATAATGCAACGCGCGGTTACGCCGACGGCGACGGCGACGCCGGTCAAGCCGGAATCGGGCGCCTATAGGTACGTTTACAACTGAGAAGCAATCCGCTGCCGCGGGAGCGGATCCGCTCCCGGCGGCGGCGGCGACGAGCGGGTTGTGTTTACATCTGTTTCCTTCGAGCGGCGGCGGCGGCGCCGGCTGCGGGAGCGGTTCCCCCGTCAAATATGACGAGAAGGCGCGAGAGTTTCCGCCTCGGCTCTCTCTCCCGGGCGTTGCTGCTCCCGGAAGAACGCGTATTTGTGACGTAGGCAGCGTCGCGCTGCGCAAGAATGTCACTTCCGGTCAGCGAAACGCCTCGTTCGGCGGCAGAAATAGGTCCCGGACCTAAACGGCTCGCCGCCGCGTTTACCGCCCAGCGTTTCGCCCCAGCGGCAAAAGCTGGGTGGATTCGCTGGCGGATCCGCAAGTGTAAACGTACCATAAGAGCTGCGCTCTATAAATAAGGCAAGTTTATACAGCTACTCGTTATGGAGTGCTTCTAAGTAGTATTTAGCGAAAATTAAAAAAATAGTTTCACGACCACTTTAATGTGGGCGGCAAAACAATTATATTAATTTATCTAGATATCATTGTGCTCTCTTTCTAATTAAGATGGACAGTAGCGGACGTTACGGAATATTTCGTGTCCGTCGACAGAAAACCATCGCGCGCGCCTTATCACCATTCGCGCTGTCTTATAATTTATCATGTGGTTTTGACACTTGTTTCAATAAGAAAACCACAAAGCAAGTGTCAAAACCACATGCCAGATGATAAGGTGCGCGCGCACCATGGTAAGGACGTAGCACCCCCTCAAGCGTTTCTTGGTAATGATTGCGGGTGCATAGGCTCCCGCGGCCACTGCAGAGTTTGAAGTGTGGAGTGTCGTCACTAGACTCGCTAACACTTCGAAGCACGTAGCGTTCCCCGCAAGCGTTTCGCGGTAAAGGGGCATATAAAATACTTCATACGGCAGCGAGCGAAGTCTTTCATATATAAAAAGTTTTGGTCCAGTGCAGTAACTGTTTTTTTCGTCAATCATTTGATATAGACCCTTTTGCTGTTTACAAGCGTGAGCTGCCGCTTTCGACCCAAGCAATTTCCGGTCGCACTGTCTTTGCAAGCCTGTTTAGCTTGCTTATGTCATCACTGCTAGAAAGCATAAATGCTACACGGACAACAAAGTTAGAGATTTACCAAGGGCCTTCGGTTGTACAATAGTACATCTTGTAGGAGGAAATTTGGCTTACAATTTTCGAGATATTTTAACAGATCTCTCAATCTTTCGTTCTTCTGGCGTTCACCTGAAGAGTTGGTGGCTAAATGTTAATTTTTAATCTACATTTCAGCTGCGGTGCTAAGGTGGCCTTTGTTCATTCCTTCTATAAACCGGAAGCTCTCTGGGACGTCAAACACTCGAGAACCACCTGGTGGCGTTTGCCATAAAAGGTCTATAGTGCAGTGGGCAATCATGCAGGTGATACCCCAGCTGGCCAACCACCTTCACAGCGTGAATTGGAGCCTTATTTTTTCTTTTATTCGCAGAGCTGCTTTCTGGTAGTTTTTCATGTTATCTAGACTCATGTAAAAAAAGGTAAATTTATTCAGGTGAGATTTCTTTTCGGGACCGGGCCTGTGAAAAATCTGGTGAGCTTCTGTGGGTGCGCTTTTTGGTAGTTTCATACTTTAGACCCTTGTTACGGGTAAAATAAAAAAGGAACACGTTTTTCATGTAAGGCTCGTCAAATTACAAGTCGCTGGAGAAAACCACGCTTCTATGTTAAGTCCTTATTTCGAACTATTTTTATTCGCGGTCCACCCATAGAAGAGCATGTGGGAAGCGCCTCACCACGCTCGTCGTATCGCAAGGTCTAAGTGTTCTTCCGCAAACAAAAAAACGACGTCTGATTTCATTGCCGTGACCATGGCAACGAGCGTCGAATGATCTTTTCGGACGGCGCGTGTATCACTAGAAAGCATGATAACCCCCCCCCCCCCCCCGCGCCTTCGTTAACGCCGCTTCACAGCGAGAGTCTGCGGATGCTTCATTACAAAACTATTAAACTTTGGCTTCCAAACGGCATTCGTTGCCATCCTGACGGCGATGAAAAGCAGACGGCTTTTTTGCAGCGGAAGAACACTGCGGCACAGCGATACGAGGTGCGTGCTGCGGCCCTTCCCGCATGTTTTTCAATTGGCGGAACGCCAACAAAAAAGAGTTACCATTTTGTTAGACCACCTGAGACTGGGTGGAAGAAACACGACGACGTTAGTTAGGAGTTAGAAATAAGGATTTATTTAAGTTATTAAGTTATTAAGTTATTATTAAGAGTTAGAAATAAGGATTTAACGCAGAAGGCTTGTTTTCTTTAGCGCCTCATAATTTGACAAAACTTAAACAAAAAGCATGTATATAGACCTGAGTTTGGTGATAGATTTTTTACATCGTCATATATCTAATGCATAAAAGTGCCCGATTTTTTATGGTGAGATTTTGTCCGGTGAGTTGTTGTCCGGTGAGTTTTTGTTCGATGAGCTCTTATCCGGGATTTGTCATTCGTTGCTCCGATTGCTTAGGAAAGCGTCTATCGCCTATCTTCTTAACGCCTCTTGGATATGACCATAATGAATACCCTTCCTTTTATTTGTTATATTTAGAACGAACCAACATACCACACCATACCAGCTCGACGCCGACTTAACACTTCAAAAGGCTCTAGAGTCAGCGAGGCAAGTTGAAAACGTCCGTCAGCAGCAAGTCGAGCTGAACCAAGACATCAAAGCTGGCAGCAGCGTCAACAAGCTTGACACAAGGAGAACTTCAACTAGCCGCTCCTCTGGGTCTAGCGCCAAATCACCAGGCAGACTAGAGCACAAAGAGTCTGGTTCATCCAAGACGAACAGCCAGGAATGTCCTTGGTGTGGACGAGCCCGCCATCCCAGAAAGTCCTGTCCAGCTCGACACGAGACTTGTAAGAGTTGCCTTAAGAAAGGTCATTTCTCCGGAGTCTGCCTTTCCAAGAAAGTCCGCTTCGTTGGACCATCTCAAGACGATGATGATGAGGTTGGCTTTATTGGAGGAGTGGCACATCCTCAAGCTGACAAGTGGGAAGTGACGGTGACGCTTCAAGGGGAAACCGTAAAGTTTAAATTGGACACGGGCGCCGACGAAACGGTCATCTCGCCCTCCATCTTCCGGAAGCTCTCCCCACGACCGCGCCTGGTAGCACCACCTCGTCAGCTTCACGGACCGGACGGAACCCTTTTGGCAACACAGGGGACAGCTCGCCTCAACATCACGTACAGAGACCGCACTTCGGTGCAAGACGTTTACATCTTGGAAGACCTCCGTACGCCATTACTAGGAAAGCCTGCTATACAAGCTTTGCAATTGGTATCGGTGGTCAACGAGATCAGCCCAAGCTCCCACATTCTTGACGGATCTAAAGTCGACGCAAGAATAGAGTTCCCCGCGCTCTTCAAAGGGCTCGGCAAGCTCCCTGAAGCGTACCACGTGCAACTCCAAGACGGCGCCAAACCGTTCGCACTAAGTTCTCCACGGCGAGTGCCGATCCCGCTCTACGAAAAGACGAAAGAAGAGCTTCAAAGAATGCAGAGAATGGGAGTAATATCACCCGTCGAAGAGCCAACTCCTTGGTGTGCACCGATGGTAGTTGTTCCAAAGCCAAGCGGTGCAGTGAGAATTTGCGTTGATTTCACAGAACTCAATCGCTACGTACTCAGAGAATGGCACCCTATACCGTCAGTCGAACACACCTTAGGACTCCTTCAGAATGCAAGGTACTTCTCAAAACTCGATGCAAACTCCGGGTTTTGGCAAATTCCACTAAGCGGAGACAGCAAGCAGCTCACGACTTTCATTTCGCCGTTTGGCCGGTTTTGCTTCAACCGGCTCCCTTTCGGAATTTCTTCAGCTCCTGAGCACTTCCAGAAACAGCTCTCGAGCATCCTACAGGGAGCAAGTGGTGTCGTATGCCATATGGATGACATTCTCATCTGGGGCTCCACTCCCGCAGAGCATAACACCAGACTCCGCACCGTTTTGCAGCGACTCTGCAACGCAGGTCTGACGCTCAACGAGGAGAAATGCTCCTTCAACGTCCAAGAATTAACATTCCTGGGCCACAAAATCAACGAGCATGGCATCCGTCCAGACGATACCAAGGTTGAAGCCGTCAAGGCCATGGACCCGCCTACCTCTAAGCCAGAGCTGCAGAGGGTGCTGGGAATGGCAACGTACCTGGCTAGATTCGTTCCGAACCTAGCAACCGTCCTTCAACCACTCAGCTCTATGCTTAGCACTAAGCAAGAGTTTGTTTGGGGATCCGATCAACAAGACGCGTTTGACAAGTGGAAGGCGATTTTATCGTCACATCCAGTCCTTGGAGTCTACGACCCTAGAAAAGAGACTGTAGTGACGGCCGATGCGTCTTCTTACGGAGTCGGCGCCGTATTGAGACAAAAGCAAGAGGAAAACAAATATAAAGTCATCGCGTACGCTTCCAGACTGCTGAGCGACACCGAAAAAAGGTACGCTCAAATCGAAAAAGAGGGTCTAGCGCTCGTCTGGGCTTGTGAGAAGTTCAGCGATTACCTAGTCGGCAAGTTCTTCAACCTCGAAACCGACCACAAGCCTTTGGTGCCGCTTTTCTCAAGCAAGGCTCTAGACGACCTCACGCCGAGACTGCAGCGTTTGCGCATGCGTATGATGAGGTACAACTACAACATCACATACGTACCAGGAAAAGAACTTCTCGCCGCAGACACGCTATCAAGGGCACCTCTCAAAAACACTTTCCCTCTAGACCTAGAGAGAGACGTTGGCGCTTTTGTCCAAAACATCAGGTCCACATTGTCATTCAAAGACACATGTCTTCAGTGGATTATTGACCACCAAAAAACAGACCTAGTCTGCCAAGCCTTGAGGAAATACTCTCAACGAGCTTGGCCCAGCCGGCGAGACCTTGACAACGACGTGAAGCCCTACTATCAATATCGGCATCAATTCACAGTTGAGGAGGATCTACTTCTCTACGCCTCAAGGGTAGTGATCCCAGTCAAGTGCCGACCCGAACTCTTGAGACTTCTGCATGAAGGCCACTTCGGCATTGTAAAGACTCAAGCCAGAGCGGCAGGCTCTGTATGGTGGCCAGGTCTACAAAAAGATGTGGAAGAGACAGTAAAAACATGCCATCCCTGCATTGAAAAGTCAAAGAACAGGAAAATGCCTCTGCTTCCGACTGAATTTCCTGACAGACCATGGCAGAGGGTGGCAATGGACCTCTTTTACCATGAAGGTCACTGGTGGTTAATTGTGACCGATTATTTTTCTCGGTACCCAGAAATCGCACGACATACAAAGTCTGACTACACAGGCAGTTGTCACACACTGCAAGTCAATATTTTCCCGACACGGCATACCAGAGGTCGTTGTTTCCGACAACGGTCCCCAGTTTTCTCGTGTAGCGACGTCTGCGTTTTCTACATTTGCAAGAGAATATGGATTTCAACATGTGACATCCAGCCCTCGCTATCCACAAAGCAATGGGTTAGCGGAGGCTGCAGTTAAAATAATCAAAACTTCGATGTCAAAAACGGGAGACCCCTACAAGACACTTCTCTCGTACCGAACGACACCTCTAAAGAACGGATACAGCCCTGCGGAACTCCTCATGGGAAGGCGGCTTCGAACAAACGTGCCTACAGCAAGCAAGATGTTACTTCCCGTCAGCCCCGACATTGATCGACTAAAGACGTTTGAGAAAGAAAGTCGGGAACAACAAGAAAAGGCATACAATCGCCACCACGGAGTTCGCGACCTGGCGGACATCGTGGATGGTACCGATGTCTGGGTTGTAGACCTCAAGAGAAGAGGCACTGTACAGCAGCCAGCCCAGGAGCCAAGGTCCTTCATCGTAGAAACGGATGAAGGCACCGTTCGGAGGAACAGGACCCATCTTGTTCCCTACCCGATCAAATCCCGGCGCCTGACTCCTCACACGAATGCCAAGATACCACGCATGCTCACAGCAAGAGTAGCCGCTGCCTAAAACAACCTAGGCGGTACTCTCCTTAAGAAAGGGAGATGTGGTATGAAAGGGCCAGCCACCTACTGAGCAGCACACCTACCCGCTGGTGGTAGACGACGAGATTAAAGATTCTTATACGTGGCACTCTGGCCTGCGGTAGCATCTCGTTCTTTCTCCGCCAACCTAACAATCTGTCCTAATTATAGGCAAGATATTGCAGACACGATTCAGAGGGTGGGCTATACAAAACAAAAGTATGTTCGTCAGGCTAAATAAAGACACCAGCACGTTGTCAAAAAACAGGATGAATAAAAAACGGCTAAAACAAGAGAGAAAACAAACAAATCATTAAAAAAAACGCTTATGAGAGAATTTACCTTAGAGGGATACTTCAACAAAATTTGAATTATTCCCACCGTGTTCAAAAATAGACTGAATATGATCCACGATATCCGTAAATGACAATCGCACGCTTGTGTTTTAAGCCTAGTGGCTGTATTTTTCGTTATAAACGACCCGTTCTGGCAAGCGCTTGGAGAGCAGCAAGCGGAGAGCACGTGACATCTACCGCAATCGTGACGTATTTCGTCTCGGGACGAGCAAAACTGCGGCGAGGCTGACGTCGAGAGGATGTCCAAGTCGTTCCAGCCACCGAAGCGGCTGCTTTGTGATTTTGAGTGGCGGATTTATTTTCTATAATGTTGTAGAGGGACAATAGCGACTTCTAATACACACAAAAGAGATTCTCGGGGAGAGGGAGTTCCTCTTTCCCCTCTTCTTTCGTGGTGGCCGGAGGCGAGACACTCACCGTCACTAGCTGTCAAGGTTCCTAGACGGGTATTACAAACGAGGCGTTAGCGACATCCACCACGTGCTCTCTGCTAACCATTTAATGCGTTTTAAAATTCCTTTTCGTGTCTTTTTAACGAGATATTGGTGTGTCTGATGTGATATTGCTCCTTTGAACACATATAGATAAAAAAATAAGCGCCGAAATTTCGTTGTACTCTACCTTTAAAGGGATACTGAACCGAAATTTCGAGCTCACAAAACAAGGCTGGACGGATAGGCGGGCCGCTGCGAAACCCAAGAATAATTACTCATACAGCGATATATCTAAGGGATCGCCGTCTTTTGGAAAAGAAGTGCGCGACCGAACTCGGCCGACGAGGCGGACGAGACAAGTCACGTCACGATTCCCAATCCCTCTCCTCCTCGCTAAGTCCAGTTGAGCTGGTCAACCGAAGCGAGGAGGAGAGAGGCGAGGCCACTTCCACTCATTCTCAAATTCTCCCGGATGAAAATGACATTAAACACCTCGCTTGATGGCGCCCTTCTTTTTCCAAAAGTACGGCCATCCGTTTGAGACATCGATGTATGGGTGATGTTTTGAAGCTCGTAGCGTCCCGTTTAACGCTTCTGTATCCCTTTAAGTGTTTATACTTTCAGTTTTTTTTCTCGCCGTTTTTTTTATCAGACATAGGGCTCGAAGTGTAGAGGCTTACCGTTCCGTATTCGAAAATACATGTTGTCGTGTCGTGGCGTGCAAACATTTCATTGCTGACCTGTACTGAAGAACGAATACGCGATCAGCTGAAATGTTTGCGTTGCACTAGCGGTCTATGGGCATATCTCCCTTTGTTTTCCCTGGAAGCAGCAGCCTTTAAGTCTCACGGGACCATCAATTTAACAAAGGGTGTATTTGCCCAGGCGCTGAGTTGTTGAAAGGAGTTTGTAAATAATGAGTGAGCGGTGCCATCAATAGGCCAACGGCACGATGTGAATCGCGATGCCCCATGATAAAAAACCGTTGTGATAATCATGACTTCGCACGTATGCATCCCACTTTCCTAAATACTATACCCAGGAAGCACACCTAACGTGGGCCTAGGTTGTATTTTTCTTCGGCCCTACCTGGCAAGAGAAACGCCAAGCCTGTGATTTCTCTGGTTCGCCAGATAATTGCCATAGTGTGAGACGTTAGCCAGGGTTGCCGCATGACAACTGAAAGTGAAGGGTAATTGTGGCATTCAAGCTGTGTCCAAAAGAAGCCAGGTGACAACCATATAGTCAGAAAGCGAAGCTTAACTCTTGCTATATATAGTACCAGCTGAGCATAAAAGAAAGATTAGAGATAGAGAGAGAGATAAAAAAGGCATACACACCGCTGGAACTCTTGCCCTGGTCTGACAAACCCAGACACTGGCCAAAAAAAAACATTAAGTGGTTATGCCTGGGTTTCTTTGGACTTTCAAGACCACAGATTGCCAGACAAAAATCTACATTTTGAACCAAAACAACGGCGCATTTGGGTACATATTTTCCTGATAATACTTCTTGCATCTAGGTCCAGCCGAACCGCTGGTGCAATACCGGGGGAGGTTTAAAACACCTTTACGGGGAATGTGCCTACCTGCACTCAAGAAATGAAAACTTAAGCAGAATAAAAGAAACCTCAATGGAGGCTTCTGGATTACCACGCTGCGTCTTGATCACTTTTTTCTGGATTGAGAAAGACGCACCTGAAATCCTGGTTTGGTGGCTGATTGATTCAAATACGCTTAGATTACCGCTCACAGCAGTAAGGTAAGGTAAAGTTAACAGAACCTCGGGATTCGTCACGCTCTGTGTTTCACAACTGCCGGTAACAATAGAAGGAGACAGTGTCGTGTTGGATCAGGACCTCACTCTGTACTACAACCGATGATCACCTTTCCGTAGGCTTCGTAGTCATCGTCTTCCCGTAGGCCTCGTTGGTTTCTCGTCACCATCCTGGACACGTATTGGAACTTCCTCATGGAGTAAAACAATAGAGCAAATCTGGGGCCTTGATTGGTCTATTTAAACGCGCCGTCCTTTCAGAAGCAGCAGAAGGCCGTGAACTTTCGCGATCGTCTTCCTGAGATAACACAACTCACGTCAATAAACCGAGCAGCATTGAGGCGACGTACGACGAACGGACCACCGAGGACGGCGCCGACACGACGACTTGCGATTTTTGCGGTAAACAGCAGTAGTTTTGAATGAATTAATAAATAATATTCGATTCGAATTTTACTGATCCCACGTCATTTAGTGGGTTCAAAAATAAAACTAGTATAAAGAGATAGAAAGATAAAAGCCTGCTTTTCGGTACGAAGATTTAAAAAAAATACATCGGATTATTTTTTTTATTTGCGAAAGTTTTCCGCCTTTTCACTGTGGTGCATCCGCGGTGTCCAACCACGTCAGTCGAACCCAGCTCACGCATTGAACATTGGCACTGCGTCACTCGGACGCATTCGCTCGTCAACAGTAAATCTGTCGATGAATATTTGGAGGCGCGTTCGTGGTCACTGAGTGGCATGACGACAGCTGTCAACACTTACGAATGACAAGTTCCATGGTGTGCTTAAAGCACGGTGGAAGCTTGGATTCATTACATCCGATGCTTAAAGGGCCTCTGACACGCCAAAAAAAATTCTTTTTCATGCTATTCGTTGAAACGGCACATCAGGACATTACAAGAAAATTGTTTCACTATAGAGTTGCGTAGTTTTTTTATAAAAAATAAAAATACGAGGCCCAATTCAAAGTTCCCGCCGTGCACTGTGACGTAACAGTGTACCGCAAGGTGTCGGGGCGGTCAGAAGGGAGGCATCGATCTACGTCACTAAAAGTGGGTTCACCGGAAGTCACGTGAGTTTCACTCTTCGTGCTCTCCGCGACCGTGCCTAAGATTTTTTTTCTTTCTTTTTATTCTGCTCTTCGTACGAGCGATCGTAGAAAACGAAGTTTCAGTTCCACTCGCTCTTTATCGCTGCACCGTTGGTTAGTTTGCGTGCTGTAAAATTTGAGGACAAAGAGTCAGTGGATCGACGTGATGGAGGTCAATGATGAAAGCGTTGCGAGTACAAGCCAGTGTACGAGTGCATGCCGTCAGTCCGATGATACAGGGCTATACTGAACGCAAAACAAGCTATCAAGTTTAAAAAAATTTAGAACGCTAGCAGAAATTAGGATTGCTAGCATACGACACGCCCGATCGCATTGCTGAAGGTTCAGACACCGAGGTCGTTGAATCATCGGATACTCTCCAGGCTAAAGATGCCTTCCGTCTAAAGAATACGAACTGGTTTGTGTACCAAGTACTAGTAAACGTCGAGCACAAAGTACGTATTTTGTCTAGAACATGAGTAGAACTTGTTTACAAGGTGCACATGCGGCCGATGTATGTCTCTCGGAAATGCATTCAGTGTGATCTTTTCTTCAGTTGCTGAAATACCGGGACAGTCCCTCACACAGCACATTCTAGGCATTGTAGTTGATCCCGTCAATTCACTGACTCCGCTTCTTCTACCTTTACAGCAACATTAAGCGATGAAAGGCAAATAAAGAAACCTTGTCTGCTTCGATCGCTCGTGGAGGTGCGGAGAATAACACAGATATTAAAAAAATATTACACGCGCTCGCGGTAAGCACGAGGAGTGATACAACTCACGTGACTTCCGGCGATGCCTCCCTTCTGACCGCCCCGACACCTTGCGGTACACTGTTACGTCACAGTGCACGGCGGGAACTTTGAATTGCGCCTCGTATTTTTATTTTTTATAAAAAAACTACGCAGCTCTATAGTGAAACAAGTTTTTTGTAATGTCCTGATATGCCATTTCAACGAATAGCATGAAAAAAATAATTTTTTTTTGGCGTGTCAGAGGCTTTTTAAGTACGTCATGACCAGGTGATGCCTCATTTTTTTCTTTTGACTTCAGGATGAAAGCTGAGTAAAAAGTTGAAAAATCATTTCATCGTCTCTTTAAGCAGCATAAAGATACCAAATTCAACAAAATAGAAAACATCATAAATAGGAGAATCACAAAACAAACAAAAAAACACGATTTTTTGAATGACCGGTCAATAGTATCACCCGAAGGATATGCAAAGCATAAATTGGGGAGTTGTGTGTATGTTTATACACTTGGTCTGCCTTTAAGGGCGACGAGTCTCCCAGCTGTAGATGAGCAATTTAGCCAGTGCAGTACAACCGCTAGCCTGGGGTCTTTAGCGTGCACCACGCAGTAGTGATACACGACCGCACGCCGGTACGATGCTCATCCAGATCGAAACGGGCAGGGATGGGGATTGAACCCAGGATCTCTATGTTCTGCAGCGCGAGCTTTCGCTCCACGTTCTCCGAGCTGGTGTGCGCTTGCCCACTCGGCCACCAATCCCCCTAAAGCGTATACAAATATGCGAAAAACAAAGATAACAAAGACAACGCCAAGTAGGCTCTGCCTCTTTCCATCGCCTTCCATTGTGTTTTAGAACGCAGCTCTTAGGCGCACAGTTTCGGGTTGAGCGGCGTCGCCGTCGGCATCACCGTCGGCGTAACCGCCCCGCCAAATTTAGCGCAAAACTTTCTCCGCTCAATGCAGCGGGTTAAATTTTCCTGATAAATTTAGCGGAGAAACTGAACTGGTGTTCAGGTTAGGTGACGTCAATTTTCCCGCTGAATTCAGTGGGGAGACTTTACACACTACATTTAGCGTGGAAACTGACGTCACGTGACCTGATCTCCAATTCAGGTCAGTTTCCCCACTGAATTTAGCTCGGAAACTTAACCCGCTAGATTTAGCGGGGAAACTGAATTGGTGTTCCGGTCACATGATGTCAATTTACCCGCTAATTTTAGCCTGGAAACTTAACCGGATAAATTTAGCGGAAGGAAACGAGGAGGAGCAGGAGAGGAAGAGGAGGAAGCGGAGGGGAAGACGATGGGGAGGAAATGAGGAGAGGAGGAAGGGCCTACACTGCTTTAAAAAGTACTCTGAGTGGTCTCACGTACGCAGCCTGTGCACTTGCTGCCTAGCTTTACACTTTGCTGCTGTATCAAATAGTTCAGCTTTCTTTTTTCCGCGCGAACAAGGGCAGCTTGACTCTAGGCGACGTTGAAGAAACCCAAATTTCCATGTCAGCCACGTCCCCGCTGGACTCTTGAGCAGGAGCAGCATCTTGACGTAGAGCGTAGCTGTGATCAACTGAAAAAAAAAGAAGAAAGAAACGCTTTTACAAAAAACTGTAAGTAAGAAAGCAAGTTCAACAGAGTGGGAAGTTGGGCGAGTTGGTTGTTCATCTTAGCTGGCAGAAACAGTGCCTCTCTGTGTACTTTTACAGCGCCTGTCTGTATACTCCTTGTTTGTTGTCCTTCGTCAAGTTGTGCTGTTTCTACCAGTTAAGAAAGCAAGCTCCCAAAAAGAATGGGAATAAAAGGAGAGCACAAACAATATTCGGCCACCACTTATTATGGGCCCCTAGTGGACTGTTTTCTAGTAAGGTGCACGAGTATGTGTGGTCCAATGAAGCCACGGAAATCCGCTCTGCAAATTTAATGTGAACTTAGCAAAGGAGAAGAGGTGGAAGTTCTCCCTTATTTCCCTAATTGAACGCATAAAAAGGAAATTCATCTTTGTTTTATGACAGGTTTATTTCAGAAGACTGGTTGTCTGGGTGACCACAGGAACTCCACCAGTCTGAGCGGCCGGAGTACGTGCAGCTCGATGAGGCTGGAGAACTCCTCTCTGCAAATTTAGTGTGAAGTTAATCATGGAATAGTGGTTGAGTTCTTTCCTATGTGTCTATTCTAACACACGAAAAGGAAAATCACCTTGTTCTCACGAAAGTTCCATTTCGGGAGACTGTTCGTCAGGGTGACCACAGAAGCACCGTGAGTCTGAACTGCCGAAGTTTGTGTAGCTCGATGAGGGTGGCGAACTCACCTCTGCAAATGTATGGTGAATTCACCTATTTTAACACAAAACGTAAATCACTTTCTTTCATGGGCAGCTTTATTTTGGAAGACTGGGTGTTGGCATGGCAAAAGATGCACTGTGGACCGATATTGACGTTGATTATGTCACCTCAAATCAAACATGTCATTATAAGCGGGACATAAATGAACTTCTAGCAGTACCTCTGACCATGTTCTACCAGCTTTTTCCAGGTAATCTCACCTAGTTTTATTGCAAAATGCTCAGGTCATGAAGACCATGAAGTAATGCAGTGGTGCTGGCAGTTGCTGCCAATTTGTGTTAGTTACAGTGAAAAAGCTCACCATGCACAACTGCTGAACCTGGAGAGCTTTTGCTAGAAATGTCGCCATGTGCCGTCTCTGCAAATAATATAAAAATGTTATGAGCCCACAGAAGCAATATTTCAGCCCCATGTGGTAACTATTTTTCAAAGAGCGGGTTAACCATGCTTAGTCACAAAGTGCAAGGAAGGTTTATTGGTCTGCTTACCTTTTGTGAAAAGCACACTTGGAAATGCATTGTGACGGAGGTGTCTGCAGGTTCCAGGGAAGCTGACTCCTCGAAATGTAAAGAGCAAACTACCCTGTCTTGTAGCTGCCATGGAGTCTTCTACTGTAGACTTCGGTTGATGCAGAACCGAACCCAGGCTTCGCGCCTGTAGATAAGGAATGGTGATATGTGGGTGCCGTGAATACTTACGAAGAAAAAATGTAGCCAAAATGTCCACAAACCAAAGGAAATCAGAGCAAGGACATTAACAAATGCATGACATCAACGCTTGTGTACATCATGAAGAGTTAAAACACGAGTCTTACGCACAGATGCCCTACTATATATCTGTGTTGTACCACTGGTAACCACGCCGATAATCACGACACTAGGCTCCTCGGAGCCAGGCCGGTACAGGTAAATTTGAATATCGTGGGCACTTTTATAATGTCGGTACACAACGCTGCCAAGTCCTTGACTCAAACCAACAAGCTCTTCTCTAAAGCCTTTTCTTGTAGTTGACTATTATAGCTAAAAAATTTAAAAAATAAAAATTTACAAGAATGGGGTTTTTGAGAAAATCGACTTCAAACTTTCACCTTTTGTTAATTCTGACTGCGTTAACGTGAATTTGGCGGAGCGGCTCGTTAACAAATAATAATGGTATTATTATATCTATAATGGGCCTGCTTTGGGCTTTCTATAAAGCTAAATAACAACAATTTACCTTAAGTACAGACAATGTAAGGACCTGTCAAAGTTGACCAAATATATACCTGAACCACTAGTTTGAGATTTGTTTTTGAAATAAGAAATACATCTTTGTACTATTTAAATATATCAAGAGATATATATAGCACTCGTTAAATGAGCAGAAAAAGTTAAGATGATGTGGACAAAACAGTAGTGGCAGCTGAGGGTGTCAAACACGCGACCTGCGACGGCAGGCAAAAATACGAGTTTCTGCCAATGCGGCTTCTACGCTTCGTAACTCGAGAACAAAAAATCTAGGCAACATGCGGTTTGCGGCCTCCTTCATTTCAGAAATGCCCTCAAAACATATATTTTTTCGTCAAAATTAAAAATTAGACCCTTTTAGCCTGCCCGGTTTGAGATGCAACCACCCAGCTATTTGTCAAACCGTTCACAATATAGAGACATCAACCACGCGAGGTCAAATATGGGTCGAATAAAATACGGCATCCCACCAGAGTCCATTCTCGGCCCTCTCTTATTATTTTTAATTTACCTAAATCACATTGAAAGAATACCTCAAACACCAAATATAATTTTATATGCTGATCACACAAACATTTTTTTTTTTTTGGAACAAGCCTAGAAGTATTTGAGCACGAAACGGACTCATGGCTTGAAAATTTATTATCGTGGCTTAGAGTAAACCAAATTCAATTAAACACGAAAAAAACAAAGTATGTTAAATTTCAACCAGGAAATAAATGCATTCAGCAGGAAATTCAAATTCAATTTCAAAGCGAAATCATGGAACGTGTTATATCACATAGGTTCCTAGGTGTCCTGTTTTATGAGATTCTAAATTGGTCTTTCCATGTGCAGAGAGTAAGAACGGAAAACTCACGATCTATCCGGATTATCTGTAGACTTAAAAATGTGCTGCCTCACTGGGTAAAAAAACAACTATATTATACCTTAGTTCATTCACGTCTTCTCTACTGTCTCCTTGTATGGGGGACCACAATAAAAACAAATATAGAAACCCTCACATATTCCAGAAAAAGGCCCTGCGCTTGGTCGACAATACCCCGTACCGGAGTCACTCTGCTCCGCTCTTTATAAAGCACCGAATATTAACTATTCAAAATGTTCTAAATAATAAGTTATCTTTATTAATTTAAAATCATACCAAAATAGAGCCAACTGTCTTTTTCAGTACGTATCTTTGGAAAGTTCATCCATACGATTTTCGGCACGCGAGCTACGGACAGCAAAAAATACGCACAAACATATGGCATACAAAAATTAGATTATCAAATGCCTATACTTTTGAATGACCACCCTAATCTCATGACCATTGTTCTGGGAGGTATGTCTACACAAGCTTTAAAGAAAAACATAAATCCTTATTTATTATCCCTTCAAAAATAACAAGTTTTTTCGTGTGTGCGTGTGTTGGTTTTTGTGCAGCATTTTTCTGCGGGCTTAAAGAAATGTCTTTGTAGAGATGGCTGGCTGGCTGCACTATGTTGTTGTGTGTGGCCCCTTTGTTTTCCCTGTTTGTGCAGGCATAAAAATTGATGTGCGTCCTTGTTGTTTGTCCAACGTTAGGGACAATCTGGTTTTAGTTCCTTGGTTTTGTCTTTGTATACAGTGTTTTGTACTGCTTATGGGATTTTATGTTGTATCTTTTATGATCAAGTAATTTTCGTCCTCTGAGACTTTCATTTGGTCTGACATGCTGGATGGTCTGGCTGTGAAGAGGGGCGGGGGGAGGGGGGCTGTCGCCTTGTCAGGCATGCCGATGCCTTTTGCGGCGGACTCCCAGACAACTGTATTCCACGACGGTTGCCTGAATAAACTTTTATTGATTGATTGTGTCGTTATTATGGACCATTCTTCTTCTCATGTTGTTACCTGGGGACGGAAACGATGTTCTCCCAGGGTTTCCAGCATTCTGCTAAAACGCAGTCGAACCTCGCAGATCTAAGGGACCCCCCCCCCCTTCCCCTCCCTTCCAAGCGATCCCATGGTGTCGTCTTCAAGAACGGTATTCATTATATCACCCATGCCCGCAGTCGAGGTTTCTGATGAGTATTTCATTTCCCGTTAGTGGTCTGTACAGGGCACGTCGCACTATTTGTCTGGTTGCATTATCAGGGAGGGTAGAGCCCCCGTCATCTGGCTTTCTATCTTCTTTTTTTCGGGCTCGTGCAGTGAAGCTTTGGCTCAGGTCGTTTTGAGTTAGTTTACAGTTATTGATTATCTTCCATGGAAGTCCTGCCTCTAGCTGGTGCGCTACGAAAAGCCTACCAGCAGCCCCAGCAGTGGGCAGTGAGCATTTCCCTCCCACTGTCACCATGGCGGTCGTTAAGAGTGTATGTTCAAGCCTATCTGCCTTCTCGAAAGAAAACTACTGCTTTCAGTACCGAGAAGCCAAGAAATTCCGACTTATGAACGCACATCAAGGTAGAGTATGTGTTAAGGCCTGACCACACTAGTGGGAACAGCGCCGCCGGTCGGCACCGCTTTGCGGCGCCGTCATCCGGCGTCCCAACGCGAGGAGGCCACATTGGAGTCCGTTTTGCGGAATTCACGTGCCAGCACTGGCTCTGGCGATCGCGCCTCCCGTCGGATTTCCCGCCCTTTCGTCGTCTGGTCTTTCTTTAAATTCTTCCGTTTCTGCTTTAATCTTCCGCACATATAAACATTAAAATCGCACTCGCTGCCTACATGGTAGGTGCCGATGGTGACCTGGTGATCAGCGTTGATTTGATCATCTTAGCCTGCTCGTTGATCTTGCGACTTCGCCGCGCTCTGAAGGGAAGGAGGCGCAGGCTTTGAATCTGTCCGAATTGGTGCTACCGCAACAGCGAAGGACAGGTCAGTGCTTTGCTGCCCCGTCTGCGCATCAGAGATGAACGCTACTTTCGAGAGTATCCCCAAATCAACACGCCATCCGTCACAATGCAGGCGACATGCAACAAGTGCCATGGAGAAACCCACCTGTTATTCCGAATTCCTCTCCTATAACTTCCCAGCGGTTGTTCTTAGCGTCCTTATTTAGGTAGTCTGGCTGCGTCTTGTCATATAAAAATTAAAACAGTAGCACACTTTCGAGGAACCGCTCCGTTGGGAAAGGCGTTGGGGGAAATAGGGATAGCAGACGACACGAAACAACGCTACGCTCCTTTGCAACTTGAAAGACGCGCGGAGAAGCAGCTTGCGCGTTGCCATGGCATCGCAACATCATTATCTACGCCACCTCCCATTGGCTCCTTTCTTTTGCGGCGAGGAGCGGTGATCTCTGAACCGCGCAAGGACAGGTTGAATTGGCGGCGCCAGTCGGCGCGCCGCTGAGGGCGAAAACTGGTTTTGGTCGGCAGCCCAAGCCACGTGAGGCCTTTAGTCTTCTTTGAAGTTTCTGAATATTGTGTCTCGTCGATAATCCGGCAATTGAATTCAAATATTGCTCTTGCAAGGTTCCTTTTAGTCCGTTTTTTTTTGTAGCTCTGGTGCGTCCGCTGGTACCAGGCCCACGATATGTTTTAATGTGACGGCATGTTATATTCGAGGATGCTGGGAAAGGTTTTGCAGACTGTTTGCTTCATCTTAGCATAAACACTGCCAAGGCTACAAGCGCAAACAGATTGTATTGACTTGTAGCCCGCAGCATAGATGTTCGTCCATCAGAGCAGTGAAACGCAAGTAGCTCGAAATCGCAGTTTTTGCGGCTAGTTCCTGTTAAAGTAAGACAAACTGCAGTATCGATATTCTGCCAGTTGTATTTGTATGCAGATTTCTATCTCAACATTTTCTACGTGCTTAAATTGCTAAGCGAAAATTATATACCTTTGCGTGTCTATCTTAAAATAATAAAAAAACTGATCCAGTTTAGCAACAATGTAATTAATCAATTTCTGTTCACAACCAGGAATTATTAACGATAATTTGTTACTTTTCTTGTAAAGGAATTGTAATTCATTTCAAGTTTGGCTGTGCAATGCAGCCAAACTTGAAATGTGTGCAAGTCACTCAGTTTTTTTAAACAAGTTTAGCAAAAGCAAGGTACATACAATGCACCTAAAACATTAACAGAAAACATCAAGGTAACTCACTCAATAACCGTAGCGATACATGACCGCACGCTGGTACAATGCTAACAGGTGTCAAGTACACTGAACGTTGTTCGCTTATTAAACTGCTGCATGGATTCCACACAGAGCATGAGCATGGTCGAAGCTGGTAGCAAGAAATTCGAAAGCTACCAGCTGAAATCTTTAGGGGGAAACATTTCGCCGACAGGCTTACCTTCTGATGAAGCCAAGTCAAGGTGAAATGCCGGCTGTCACCCTGTGGCTTCCAGGCTTCTTCACAGTAGCAATTATAAACTAATTTCATGCCCTTCAACCTTTCCCCCAAATTATTATTTATCTTAGAAGTTAGTCAAGTCGCAGAAATAATTTTCATGTTCAAATTGATTGAAAACACAGATGGGTGGTTTCATCTCAAACCGTGAAGGCAAAAAAAGTCAAATTCTTAATTTCGCTGAAAACAATATATCTTATGGCGTCGTCTCTAAAAACGCAGTAGCCACAATCCGCAAATTCGTCAGATTTTTTGTTCTCGACTTACGAATTTTAAAAGAGGCAGCGGCGGAAAGCAGTGTTTTTCACATCCGTCGTGGGTCGGATGTTTCGCTCGATCTCCCGCCGTGGATTTTCAGTAACCAATAATAATAATAATAATAATAATAACAATAATAATAATAATAAATTGTTTTATTTTTCTGGTGCCCACAAACAACCTCTCGGTTTACAGTGTGGTGGACTAAATATACATGGAGTAAAACCTAAACATACAGGAAACAACAAGGTAAAATCAATAAAAGTCATGCAACATTATCATAATGCAAAAATTGACTTTTTGCAATATATTAACTTTTTTCAAGCACTCTGTGAGCACAAGTAAAAAGCTCTAATATCATATAATTATTTTAGGCGTTTTTTGCGTTTTTTCTGTAAAATTGTCAAAAACGCCCTTTCGGTTAATTGTTGATGAACTTTGACAATTAAATAGTTTAGATCTACTTGGGTTGCGTCGATACTTTTTATATCTATGGAGAGCCCTAAAACGCTCTTTATATATATTATAAGATCACTCATCTGTACAAAATTCCCTTTGCGGTACGTTTACGTTGATGTTATGCTAAAACCAAAATTTACCAATTTAAAAATCGATTTTTTCAAAAAACTATTTTTTTTAATTTTTTGTTAAAATGTAGATATGATAGTTGTCTACTTGAAAAGCAAGTCTAGAAAGTGTGTATTTTGTTTGTATGTTCTATATTTAAGCATCAATATAGTACAAAAATGTGTTTTTACGGCTCGAAACGGACTTGCGAAATGCGCGTCTTCACAAACTTGGAAATATTTTTGCCTTTTTTCAACGTTCCCACATAAAAATGAAATACAGTAGTTCCACCCTGTTATATTTATTGATCATTTAAATTTTATTACAGGCGGCAAGCTAGATTGGAGGAGTTCAAAAGAGAAAGCAACACTTCTTAACATACCAGCAGGCGTCGTAAATTTTTAATGTGTTGAAATCGGCAGACGTCGTATTCAATCGGGGCCTTCATTGGCATCTACAAACGTCCCGTCCTTCCGGAACAAGCAGATGACCACGACCTTTCGCGCTCGTTGTGTTAGATAGAACGGCCCGTGACAGTAAAGCGAGCAGCGCACCCTGTGTCACGAGGAGTGAAAGGGTACGAATGTGTCGTTGACGCGGCGAACAGTGACGGCCACCCAGGATGAGTCAGTCAGTCAGAGTATTGCAGAAGGGAATGCAAAGGAACTGTTGCCTGGGGAAAGAGGACACCAGGGCCTTACAATATCGACGGTCAACAACAGTTCTGGCGGCCAAAACAACGCCGCGTGCGCGCTAAAACCGGCGGCGCGGGTCAAAACTCCCGCAGACGCACACACGAAGATGGGCCGGTTTCGTTAGGAATGTGGGGAAATTCTTTAAACCAGCCATCCGTGCACGCGTGAAATGATACCGCGTATTTGCCCAAGCTTCGAGCGCCCTTTTTTTTTAAACGGCCCTGCCCTATCTCTCTTTCCGGAGATCCGATAGCACCGAAAGGTTTTCTCTTTTGGAAACCGCAAAGCCCGGAGACTGACATTAAAAACGAGCGTGTTGGTAAATATACCTGTGTTTATTTTGCGCGGAGACTAGTTGGGTCGAAGTCAGCCTCTTTGTCAACTATAACCGTTTGTGAAGAGTGGTCTTCTCCCAAGATGAAAAGTCAGCACCGGCTGACGTGTTCTTTGGAAAAGGGAAGGGGAAAGAGAAAGTTTGAGTAACCACAGTAACTACCTCAAAGCTCCTCTCCCGATATGATGCTCGAGAAATATTACGTCTCGGTTACCTTCTCGCGCATCGCTGCTCGAATCTATTCTTCACTTTGATCCGCACAGCCACTGTTCCGCACAGCCGTCGCGGCTGTGCGGAACAGAGTGAAGAATAGATTCGAGCATCATCTGGACGCCGTCATCCTACCAGACTTCAGTGTCGTGGGACTGGACTCGGCGTCGGTCAGTTAAGATTTTTTTTTATTTCGTGTGTGTTTCTTCGCTCCGCTGAACTTCGTTTCTTGGGTGCGGTTCTGCTGAACAATCTTTTTTTTTTGAATGTTTTCTTACTAACTGTTTGTTAGCATTGTTTAGTTGTTGGGTTTATTTCGTTATGGCGTAGCGGCCTGACGGTGCTGTAGAGAGCGTGTTCTCCGCATTTGGTTTTGTCCCGTTTAGGGAACGCCCGGAGGAGTTGGTTTTTGTTGTTGCCGTGTGCGGCTGAGTTTTTCCGTCCGGATTAATTTTTTTTTTGTTTTTTGTTTTACCTTTAAATGTCGTCGACTTCTTTTTCTGACTCTCCACCACGTGGGGACCTATCGCCTTGCCACCGCTCGAACCTAAATCTTTTATTTTTTAACGCAATTTTCGTTAAGATCGGAGTTGGGTCATTTTATTCTTATGTATTTATTTTTATTCCCTACCCCTCTCCGTGACAATCTCTCCGTGTGTTTCGGACCGTTTCTGTGTCATCACTTTTGTGTATTACGGAAGTGAAAGGCCATTCCCTGGTGATCTGTGCGATGTGCGGTGAACAAACCCTAGCGTTTGGTTTCCGAAAGAATTTTATATAATATATCAATGATGTGGTGACTTTCTATATCTTAGTAATATGACAGCTAATAGCTAGTCATGCTAGTTTACAGTGAGAGGTTTATAATATAGAAACAATAAAACGTCTGCGCCTCTTCGATATTGAAGGTCTACTAGGCCTGCTGATTTGATATGTTTCTCGTGGTTTCCCTTTCTTATCAACACATAAATAACTATTCAATACCATGAAATACGTTTATAATTGATTACAAAACGCAGACAAAAACTCAAGAACATTTTTCACCATTCATAGAAACGAACGGGTCACTATGTCTGACATTAGGTCTTGCAAAACGAAGACATCTTTTTCCGATATTGAGGCTTAAATATAGAACATACAAACAAAATACACACTTTCTCGACTTGCTTTTCGAGTAAACAGCTATCATATCTACATTTTAGTAAAAATGAAAAAAAAGCGTTTTTTTGAGAAAATCGATTTCAAAATTGGTACTTTTTGGTTTTCGCATAACATTAACGTAAACGACCCGCAAAGGATATTTTATAC
>JAZHYW010040766.1:0-17544 GCA_037355805.1 Ixodes ricinus | reverse complement strand
GGGCGTGAGGGCGTGGTCAGGAGTGCGTGAGGGGCGTGAGGTCAGCAAGAGAGGGCTGCGGGGACCGTGAGTGACCGTGAGTGCGAGTGTGAGCGCCCGTGAGGGTGGTGAGTGCGTGAGGGGCGTGAGGGGTGGGTGAAGGGCTGGAGGTGAGTGTGAGTGTGAGGGTGAGTGAGGGGCTGAGGGCGGAGTGAAGCTGAGGGCGAGGGTGAGTGAGGGGCATGACGTGAGTGGCTGTGATGAGTGAGGCAGTGAGGGGAGGGCGACCTCAAAATGCCGACCTCTGGTCGCCACTGCTTCTGCTCGTCTCGACACGGACGAACATGGCGCCGCCTCTAGCACCCCTAATCGTCAAAGGGGCCTCCTATGCTTTCGCATTCACAACTCATAAAAAACGCTTAAAGGGACACTGACAGGGTGTTTATGCTCGCCGAGGTTTTTAGTTGGACATGACATATGAGAGCCCAACTACCCAGAACACAATTTGCGACTCGAAATTCGGTTTCTTTCCGCCCGAAAACCGCCGATCAAGAACTGGCCGGTTCGAGTCTCGCTCACTCTCTTTTCCGTGGTCACGGGCCGTTTTCTAAGGTATCGATGCGACCACCAAATTTAATGAAAGTCGTTGGTCACTGAAGACACACACTCAATATTAAAAATAGAAAAAAATATGAAACCCATTTTTTGTGGCTTCTAAAAAGCTGCAAATACGTTGATTGAAAAAAAGTTCCACAGAGAACCGGAAGCATTCTGTGCGTGCGTCGTTTCGCGTATCGTGGGACTCGCGGGGACGGCGATGGCAGCGGACGACGGGCGTGGGACCTCTACTTCAGATCTGTCGTTCGCGGTACCGGCGAATTCTGTCTGCCTTTAAAAGAGAAATTTGGGACTGATCAAAAGAATTGGTATTCATCCCGTACGACACGCCCGACCACCAAGCCGATTTGCACGAAGACGTCGCCGAGCCGTCGCTCCCTTCTCGTGGCTGAAGACATCGCTCGCGCAAACTTCAAGCACGACGTGTCTACTTCGAGTTGAATATGCACGCGATACGATTTCTTTACTAGGCGCGAATGTCACCAATGCGTGGTGCTTCCCGACTTCGACCCGGGAGTGCTTTTGCTGGAGGAAAATCGGCAGCAAACTTTCAAACTTACAGTTTACCGGCTGAATTATTACTAAGGAAAGAGATCCCCCATATCAAGATGCCCCAGTAGCTCAGTGGGAACGACGTCCGCTTCACACGCGGCAGGACTGAGTTCAATCCCCAGTGATGGCGTTTTTATTTTTTTTTTTAAACATTTTTTGATGTTTACGTTTCTTTTTTTTTTTACAATTATCACTGAAGAAACAAACAAATGTTGTGGACGAAACGTCGCTGAATTAAATGGGATGGGATTTCCTTTTTGACACCTGCGAACTCAATTTAATCACTTTCCACAAAATGCAAGGAGCATATAAATCAGGTAGCGTCCGCTTTCCGAGGTGCCCGTAAATGTTCTACAGGAATTGCAACCAGCCATTGGTCCCGATCCCGTTGATCTTTCGGAAACTCTGTCGCACAATGCCACTTTTTTTCGGACGCAGGACATGTGAGCCAGCTCTTCACGCAACATCTTGGGTGTATTCTTTTCGGAGCCGATCATGGAAATTAACCACGGGCACTCACTACTCATCTCCAACTCCTCAATGTACAAAACAACTCATCTTGGGGTACAGAGCAGCGAGCGGAACAAACAACTGCAAAAGAATCGCGCAACAAACAGTTCCCGCTACGCCGCCCGCATGTCGTCTGCTACGCTGAGGGGAAAAACAAAGAAAAAAAAAAGCGCACGGTCGGGTGTAGCTACGTGACTTCCGCCACTCTCTCCTCTCCACTCCTCCGACCTCCGTGGGCGGGTTTCGGTTTCGGTTTCGAGCAGTTGCGTCTTTTGGCTTTATTAAAAAAATACGCTACTCTGTTGCAAAATATTAATTGGGTAGTCCTCCGACACCATTAATAAAGCGCCTGGCAAAAAATGAAAAAAAAATTTTGGGGGTGTCAGTGTCTCTTTAAATGTACCTACATTTAAATGTACCTTTTTTTTTAACACTGTTCTTGATACAGAAATGGCTGTAAGAACATGTTTTTAGAATTCATTAAGGCTGAAAAAAATAACCCCGATTTTTAGGGGTCATTCTGATTTTTGGAGCCTCCTATTTTAGGGGTAATTGCTACTTCCCCCTCCCTTCCCAAGAACAAACTAGACGCGGACTCGAATGAGCTTTTTGGCAGACAGTTATCAGCATCAAATAACAAAATGTCAAATTTCCTCCAGTTGCTGCATTCGAGATGTTCAATGTCATTTCTACAATGCAACTGATGATATTAAAGATTCTCATACAAAAAAAGCATGAGTTCTTCAAATTCTGCATTCACCATTTCTGATTTCACAAGTTAAACCACTGTTCTCACATGCAAACCCCCCCCCCCCCGAAAAATAAAAGGTTAGAAAAAGAAGGCACGCGACTTGCGCTCGCACTTAGACAATACACCCATGTGAGTCTTTGTTTGTCTACGAGTCAAGCAATGAGCCATGAAATCTAGAGGGCACCGGCGGCGGCGACGAAATGGCGGGTAAACGAACACAAAGGAACAGGTACGCAGGCAAATTTCCGCCTCGTCGCGCTTCCCCTGCCTTAATACTCTCAGCCACCGAAGCCTTTGTGGACCGTCGAGCTGCAGCATGACCTACAGCAGAACGAGCATCCGCAACGTCCACCTTCGTGGCCGTGCCACAACCAAGATTGCAGCAGACAACATCGCAACACTTCTGCAACATCGCCGGGCAGAAATCGAGGGATCGAGGACCCGGCAGATGCACCAATCGAAAATGCGTTCCAGGTTCTGCACCGGCGTCCCTCTGTACCAGCAGAGGAGCGTGCTCACCGTGCAGGCAGGTGAGCATGAACCCCAGGGGTAGAAGAGGGTCCACGGCACAGAGTATTCTGGAGGGAGAGGGCATCATGTTGAGCATGACGGGGGTGTAGGCAGCAAACACCCCGGTCGGACGCCGGATATTCAGGTCTATCGTCTTGAGGCTGAGTGCCAGGACCAGGTTTCCACCGGCGCTGTCGCCCGCCACGCAGATGTCTCGACCGGTCCACCCTGACAGACCAAGCAGAGTCGAGACATAATCTCCATTAACAACAAATGTGGACTGAATGTACAGACCGGCATCTGCTCCCTTCCATGGGCGCTGCCATGTTTGTTTATGCCGAAGCCGTGAAACGGCAGCAGGGGGCTGCGCTTTTGTGTGATTTTGTATTTTTAGAAACCTTCGCATGTGTCATAGGTAGTGCGAGAACGTGAGAATTGCATAGTCACAAAGCTCCAAATACAACACCAACAACAAGAGTGCCGTAAGAAGCTAAAATCTCGTTTTGTGCATGGCCCCTCTCTTTGAAGAGCGTGCATTTGAGATTATTATTTCCCATTTTTATCGCTGAGGCTAGTATTTCGGACACTGATCTATGGTCGCTATGTTTGAATGACTTAAAATATTAAATAGAATATTTAACAAATTACGAACACATTTTTCTGACTTAATGCTGCTTTTCAATGATAAGTTGTACATACCATACTGAAATGTAGCAGTACCAAATCACCAATTGTTACGAGATGTTTCCCTCGAGGTCATCGATACGCAAGTTGTGCGCTATTAAAATGCATCGAATTTTAACGTTGATTCAAAAGTTAGCATACTATGTTGGCTTTTCGTTCGTGGCCTAGTGACTGTATGTATTAAGGTTGGTTGACTCACACCCATTTGGTTGCAAGTGAGTGCGTTGCGCAGCCTTGTGCTCGCTTTCAACGAGAGAACACACTCGCATGCTGGTGGCATCTGTGAGGTAACCCTGGAACCACATTCAACTATAAGTGAAGGTTTTGCACTACCTATTTGCGAGATGAAATGCACGAAGTATTTGTTTGCATATTTTGTACTTTTGTAGACACCGGTGGAGGCAATGTTTCCACACCTCGCTTAGTACAAGGTGCATGGAAGCGAACTGTCACCAGAAAAATCGCCAAATCTTTTTGTGAAGGCACAAGGGGAAATTGAAGCCTTATCCGACTTCTCTCATTTGCGTCATAAGACTAGGACAAAAAATCGGATGCCACTCGATGGCACCTGTACTAACTGCTGGTCTTGGATACTATATTGCTATGAGGCATACCTCAATGTTTCCACGGTATAGTTGAGGATATAATTAAAAACATGCTGCAAACTAGAGGCACATTGTGCCCATCTATGTTCACTCTGCGCAAAAAGTGACTGTTGTCACCAAACGCAAAGTGAACGTGCCACAAGACGAAGTTTGACACATATTCGCTCTACGAAGTCCAGCTCTTGCTACTATGAAGGAGTGTGCAAGGGACTGGCCACACAACTTGAGGAATTGTAGCTTGTCTCACCTAGCTTTTCGCAGTTAGAAAGTGCCCAGGCATAGACGTGGAGGACCTCTTCCAAGGCACGAGGAAACGGGGCTTCGGGTGACAGCGAGTAGTCCACTGTCAGAATGGGAACGTCCAGGTCCTTCGCCCAGTCCCTGAGGTAAATCTGTAAGGAGCCGTGAGAATGGGGCATGCTCAGGAAACTTCCAAATTTCAGCCCCTTTCATCACATTATTTTTATAAGCTACGGGGGGAAATCCCTCGGTGTGTACCCTATTGGTGTTCAGCGGGGCCATTACATGTTGGAGGGTCCTACACTAATGTGAATGTGGAACAAATGAGGTATATATTAAGAATGTTTTTCAGCGAAGCTGTATACCTCTACCGGCTAAGGAAATTTTCGTGTTGTCGTTGTAAGCAAAAACTCCCAGCAAACAAGTGAAGGCAAAACAGCATATCTCCTTTGAAATCATGCATACAGCATACAGCTCAGTATCCGTTTGCCCAGAAAACCACAAAAGAAGCATCAAAACCACATGATGCATGATAAGGTGCATGTGACCAATAGGAACACCCTCCCACGTGTTCCGGTAAAGATTAGGTTTGCAGCTGCTTCGAAAGGGGTTGACGTCATTCGAAGCCCTCGTGTGAAGTGCGAACCGCATAATGGATGATAACGGCGCCTGCTGCCGCGGTGACGGCAGCTTGCGACGTGGGGAGGAATGTCACTAGCCTTTCATATATAAAAGAAGAACCCACCTATAACCCGTTTCACCTTACATCCGGAAGCAGCGGATGCTACGAGCTATTTTAGCCAATCCCGTCCTGTGGACGTGGTCCGTGATACGCTTTCCGCGCGTCGCTATGCCCCCTCTCTAAGGTCACGCGACACTCACACGGCCTCCGATTGGCTCCGATAGCTCGTAACACCCGCTGCACTTAAAGGCGTACTCCGGTGATTTTTTGAGCTACCTCAACTAACTATATTTTCTGACTCCCCGGCCTTAACCCTTTCCGGTATGCTATTTAGTATCGCGAAATTCATAATAGTTATTGTGAAATCGGCAAATGAAAATGATGCAAAAACCAACATTCAAGTATACCCGCACTTTTCAGTGCCGTGACGTCAGTGACAGGCAGGCTTGCCAGTCGAGCAAACAGTCTAAAAAATAGAATATGCCAACCATTTGTTCCGTGCTGGAGTGCAGGTACTGCAGCGAGCCTCCAAAGCATTCATTTGACACCATTAAACCGCTTCCAATCAGTTGGAAACAAATTCTACAGTCCAAAGAGTGAACCGCTGCCTTCCACTGACGTCACTTTTTCGTTGTTGCCAGTAGAGACTTTCAGTTTGAAAAACACGGTGAGGACCAAAATTGTAAATTCAATAACTTTGTGAAAAATCATTATTTTGACCTAATATTTGGGATACTATTTTAGCGATGTTGTTTGGGCGAGTTTAGCAAAATTTCAAGCAAATCGGGGATCATGAAGAAATCGCCGGAGTAGCCCTTTAAATGTAAGATGAAACGGAGTATAGCAACTGATTTCATAGTTGCTGCAGCACCACGATGAATAGGCCACGCATAGTTAGGACCTCCGAGGAGCGGCGTGAATACTAGGAACGGCAAAGGGAAAAGAAACGGCAATACGACCAGCGGCGGCATGCTGCGACCGGCGGCGGCATTTCGTATAGTGCAGTAGGCAATCGTTGCAGGTGACACCACAGCTTCGCTAACCAACCTCCTTCACAGCGTGGATTGGAGCCCCAATTTTTTAACTGATTAGATTGTGTAAATCCGTCCTGGTTGTTAAGTCTGGTACATGCATAATTAGATAGCTTCTAAAATGTCACTGTACATACTTGGACCAGTAAAAAGTTATTAAAGCTGATTTACCTAGAAAGGGCACTCATCAATAGACTTCACAAGCCCAGTTGAAACTGTGACAAGGGGACTTATTTACAAGCTATACTAAAAGTTTGCTTGGGAATTGGCCTCCAGATCGACCTACAGGTGGCACTACTGTCACGCTATCATCATCATCAAAGAGGGGATAGAAGCATGGCCGCTTCATAGGCTCTTCACGTTTGCGCGCAAGACGGTGTTGATTTTTGCGTTTATTTTGTCGCACAGTATCAGTGGGAAAATATTTTTAGCGGAAAATAGTGCGGTACTGTTCCATGCTTCAGTGAAGATCAAATTCTGTTACCACCGTACGGCCTAAATTTAAATAATTGCTTGTGTGGATGCGTCATCCGCTCAATGCAGACGTTGAGAAACGTGGATCACCACGACGAATGCCTGTCTCCGGGTGAACTGCACTATTTATGTTAAATATTTGTTTATTTTAAAATAGATGTATCGGTTCTCCAGCGTGGGAATTAAACAAAACAATGAATTCCAACCCGGATAACATAGTACAGGCACTGTGGGCTGTGAAATCGCAGGTTCTATGCATTTTTGTTTTTGCAACTTTTCGCTTTTGCAGTAATATAAATATTTAGCATAAAGAGAAGTTAGTGCTGCATCGAAAATTACCGCTGCAGCCAATGTTTTCCTTTACTGTGCCATGGTTTGGGGCAAGTTTTACAGAGTCGGAACAATTCTACTACGGTGCGATGAGGAGAGAGTGCCTCTTCTAGTTACGATCCGGAAACTGTTCGTTGACAGGACAACTGAAACAAGTGGCACAAACAATTCTAATATATCTACTGCGAGTGGAACAAACGGGTGTAACTGAGCAACGCAGTGGCATGCGTGGTATTAGATGCTTTTCTCGGTAGTGTGGGTTCGCCCGCTTCAATTTTCTCGGTGAGAACCGCGGATATGAAACGCTAATATTAAAAATTTGTGGCTGAATAATCTTCTATTTAAACATACTAGACTCTGCAACTCCAACAAATGACCAGCACCACGACACAGACGGCATCAGCCGCAGCGACACTCTTTTACCGATGAAGGCGAGTGACTCTCACGAGGCTTTCCGATCACCCTCTGCCCTCGCCTAACGGATATCGGGATTGGGCAGTTTATCGATTAACCTTCAGATTATTCGAATAATGCTTTAATTGCGTATATCTCTTTTTGCCGTTTAATCGGAATCTTGTGCTGGAGAATTTGCTTCAATATATGTGACGTCTATTTTTTTTTAATATACAGGCTTGCAAGGCAAACCAGTTCAGCATGAGAGTGATTATACAGATTAAATAATAACTTAAAATTAGTTCACCTTAAAATGCTTCTCATGTTCATATTTTTGTAGGCATCAGAACGTGAAGTTTAAAATGGGAATGCAATATGCCATTTATGACATAGTAAAAAAAAAGTGTAGTTTTAACGTCTTTTATTGATTATAGTCCATTAAAGGGTAGTGATCAGTTGGATTAATTTTTACAGCGAAGCTGTTATGCGCTAGGATCTGGGAAAAAATGTGTCCACGGATGTTGACAGAAAACTCCCCATCAATCGTAACAAGTATGAATAAAAAAAAATAAAAAAGAGGGGGCAACCAGCATGAGTTAGTTTTCCTTGGAATTATAAGATAGTGAGGTCCTGATGCCTTGTTAACATCTCTAGGCATCGTCCTCGAGGAGTCGCTCTAAAAGTTATCCGAGAGGTTGTCCTAGACGCGCCTTGAGATCGTCCTAAATGTTGTCCTCTAGGCGGCGTCCTCGAAGTTCGCCCTAGACGTCGTCCTCTTGGCATCGTCCTAGACGTCGTAAAAAGAACAGCTTCGGTGGTCCTCCATCTTCACGAGAAGTGGAAGGTCTGTACAATTTTTAATCGAGCCACAGCTCCAATCAACATTCAATGTTTTATGAAAGCTATGGTTTCTGTGAGATAACAGAAATATGTGGGATCAGCAGTTGTACACAAACCACAACACTAAGATTATGGAAGCATCAGATTTAATAATAATTGTTTTGCTGAATTTCCAGCACATGTGAAACAAATTAGAATACAACATAACCTTTAGTAGGAAGAAACTACAACAAAAACAGCAAGCGTTTAAAGGGACAATGAAGGCAATTTCGGACATCTTTTGGCGATTGAACTGGGTTCCAGGCACGTCTCAGGCCACGTTGCCCAAATTTCAGCCGAAACCGGCGCTTGTGTGCCGCGCAAATCAATAAAACAGTCGCGGTAATAATCGTACCGGGATCGACTGGGGCGACGCCCCGAGAGTTGCGGGAGAAGCCAGGAGAAGCGGAGCTCACGTGACCGATGCGCGACGTCACAAGCAGTGCGACGTCACAAGAAGCGCGACGTCACAAGCGGCGCGTCAGCAATTGGTCGAAACGACAAACGTGCCCTCGGTCACGTTTTGGTTCGCGATTTTGAGGAGTACTGTTCTAATTTCTGCTTGAATAACCATGAAAAGTATAAATCGGACCGGAAATGATTACTAAACCGTAAATAAAGCAGCATAATTGTTTTTTTCTTTGCTACGCTGGACGCGAAACGGGCAACGAGCAACTATGGGCAAATAAAATAAATAAAAAAGAACACGGTACTCGAAGGATTCTGCAAAATGGTAGCTGTAGATGGCTGTTCTAACGGTCGACTGAAGACCAGTATTCGTTCGGGCGACGCTAGTTTTCACGTGTGGGTTGCTGTCCGTGTTCTTTGACGACGAAAAGAGGACGTCCGCGGAGGAACCGGATCCCAGAACGGCCAGATCGTTGCCGCTTTCCCTCGGCACCTCCCCGCGTCCGTGCTTCGGCATGCGGGCCGCTCGTTGCCGGCTGTGCGGTCTCCGTCGGGTGATAGCAGAGGACGCCACGCACGTACTCCCGTTCCGTTGGTGTTTGGTTACTGAACGGAAGCTCGAACTCGATCGCGAGAGCGGCATTGCCGTCCTTGTTGACAAATTCGGCGATCGACCGCGCCACCGCGCTGCTATAACCCACCGCGGTAACCAGAGTCTCGATCTCCTAAATACTACCGATCCCCCTACGTCACCTCCGTTTTCGGAGGCCCAGAAACGAGAATGGAGAATGTTCAGTTTCGGTTTCTTTACTTCTTTCGTAGGCACAAAAATACGCGTCAAAAATGTCTACAAAAAATTGGGCAGCATGCTATGTTTCCAAGAAGCATAAAAACACCATTTAAGAAAATTAAATTAAATCGCCTTCATTGTCCCTTTAATGAGGAGGGCTCTACTCAGCCGGAAACGGGCTTGCGTCAGCCGCACAGCGGCGACATGGTTCGATTTCGAGGCGAATAGGCATGGGCAGAGCCGTATGTGGAGAGAGTTTGGCCATTCTGTGGGGAAGTATAGGAGACAAATGAGGAGGCGCCATTGGCCGAAAGCGGGCTGGGCGTGTCCCAGGGCGTCTTCAGAAATTCGAATGTGACCAACCAGAGGCCGGAAATAATACCCTGGCGGTGGTCGCGAGAAACAAACCTGATAACTGCATTGGAGTAACTCTCGATGACTGAAAATATGGTACACGTGACGTTTCAATCACGCTCATCCAAATTGATGGTGGAAGAGTGCGACAAGCGGAACGATCAACATAATCCGTACGCCAAGCGCCGAGGGCCGGGAATCTGCCGTCCGAGCGGTCACACTCTGTCCGAGCAAAACAGAGTTGAGCGGGCGCACACGTGCACCCTATTTTCAACTACAAAGAGTTACTACACTTCACTCTTACGCGCTTGTTAAAACCATTTACGAACATAGACCTTTGATCAGAGCTGTTTCTCGCTACCACCGCTAGGAGATTCTTTTCGGCTTCTGGTTGGTCAAGAGAGCATGCCAAGCCCTCTTTCCGAGTCTGACGCACGCCCTGGCTCTGCCCGCGCCTCCCATTGACCAAACTCTCTACATATACGCCTCTGGGCATGGGGGGAACACTCTATCGGGGATCAGTAGCCGAGTGTGCTAACATACTACAGCTTGGAGCACAAGCGGTAAAATACCGTGCTGCAAAACTCGGGGATCCTGAGTTCAATCCCCGACCCCACCCATTTTCGATCTAAATGGGCATCATACCGGTGTGCGGACGTGTATCGTTACAGCGTGATTAATGTTAAAGAAGAAACTTAGCCAGCGATGGCTAAGTTTCTTATCTAGAGCGGAGGCAGCAGACATCCATTGAGGCTGACTAACCTCCCGCTGTCCAAACTTACGCACAACATAATCAAAACACTTGACCACTTTACTGCCTATCCAAGGGCAGTTTGGCACAGCAAGATTGAACCGATAATTCTGCATGGCTAAAAGACCAACGAGGAAACTGCGAATTTATATGTGAATAAACAAGTTATCTGAAACACGTTAGTATATGGAACGCACACATGAGATGCAACAAAGATTGAAACCAAAACAAAAGTAGATAGCACATGCAAACTGAGAACGGCTGGTCAAAATAGGTAGCTCTTTCGGAGCCAAAAACTACCTCAGATAACCTGTTCACAAAAAAAGCAAAGACAAAGTTACAACAACAAAGCTTCAGACCTCTGGAAACTCCCCCCCCCAGAAAACAAAGTTCGAAAAGATAACCATATCAACAAGGTTGATGACTTATTGCAATTAATCTAGCATGAGACTCAATGCTTGGCTGATTAGTAACAGATGGATATGAATCAAGCAACCCAATGCAAAACACCTCTGACACAGGTCACTTTTGTTCATAAAAGTGTTTATGCGGTTGAGACAGATCAGCGGCCATTGTGGCAGCGTTGCTGCCGAGTGCATACCTTCTGTGGCAAACATCTTGCACCACTGAATCTGTTTTTCTAAGCAAGAGCAACTAGAAAGGACCACCGGCCTACTGCAATGATGTCATGTGCAAGCCAGGGATAAAATCAGGTGGCAGTGACAGGATTAATCTACCACCGAGTTGCAGTGTTCAATCAAATAAACATACATCTGCCTCGCAGCTCTACTAATGAACGCCAGCATAAAAGCAGACAAGTCGCATGGTCTATCACACTTTCCGTGCGGGTTTCAATAGGTTGCAAGCTGCGTTAAGCTCATGCCAGCAACCGTAAAAGAACAGCAATACAAAAGATGTTTAGTCAAACATCGCTAAAAAAAGAGCATCGGTGGCTATGGCTGCCGCTATCATTATTTTTAAAATTTGCTGGGAAACTCTCAGCACGAAGCATCATCTCAAATTCCTTCAGGTACAGTAGTCACATTACTAAACACTGATGAGTGTACGGTGTTTTGTTTTCATTTTGAGTGACTCACCAACAGCTTAGTGCTTCCTTAGTAGAGCACTTATCAATGAGTCAATTAGTAGTAAAATTTTAAACAGGATAAAAATGAAATGCTAGGACAAAACCATAGTCTCAACACACTTTCGAAATTTACTCTTCATTAAATATATTAAGACTAACATTCCCACAAATCTGTTCTAAATGGTTATACATCAGTTGTAGGCGTGTCATAGGTGCAGCATGGTAAAAGGCGGCAGGGTAAAACAAAGTATAAAGTCTACTAGACCTACAAGGAACATGCAAGTAGATGGGACTGAGTAGCTCTGGTGAATCAATTATACCATTTTACAATCTTATACAAACATGTCAGTCCATGAATTGTTCTCCTGTTGTGCAACAAGTCTAACTTCATGAGTTCACAAATCCTCTCATAACTATAAAAATAATTCAGTTGAAAATAACAATCAGACAATACACAAACATATCTATGTTGAACACGATCAATTACACCTGAATTCGTCATTCCAATGCAGTTCAAGACAACTGAGGCGTATTCAAAATGACTGCGCACCAGTGAAGAAAACAAACATAGAATACACAAAGTGGGCTAAAAAAACTGTGTGTCACTCGCGTAATGGCTCCCAGCACTCTAAAGGAAGCATCCACAATTGTAGTCACGTGATGATTGAAATTAATTGCAGGATCCATAAAAACGCCTAGATCACGGATGACCTCAATGCGAGTAATATCAGTGGAATCTAATACATAGAGAAAACTCAGAATTTCACGCTTCCTAGAAAAAGACATAACTTTCGTCTTTGACTCATTTCAGAGTAGGTCATTTGAAAAACACCACGCCGAAATAGAATTTATATCGCGCAATATGAAAGACCCACAGAGAGTGCACGGTCGAAACGGCGGCGGCGCGGGGGTGCTGCTTGTGCTCCTAGGCGATTCTATTCTGCCTTGAGTGGAGGACACTCACTCGAGGCTCGATTGGGCCTGAACATGCTTTAATAGTTTGTGGTTGCAGGTTTAGCGGAAGTGCACGCTTCATTGGCTTCATGCCCAGACATATGGTCACGAAGGTTCAAAACAAGCATAGTCATCACTGTTTTCTAATCAGTTGTCTCTGGTGTAAAAATATACGAAGAGGCATTGCCAAATAAACAAATATTAAAAGTTATACCTGAGTCCTATATTTAATTAAAAGATGAAATCCATTGAAGCGGGCATTCATTCATCAGAGGCAAGAATTTTCGCCGTGGCTCCAGGCCGGCCTCTCTTGGACAGCACCTGTGGCGTTAGTAGGATATAGCCGTGGCATGACGCTGACGAACTGCTCTTAGCCGTGGAAACCAGAACCCGATAAGTGCACGATGCGCTTTAGCTGAGCCCCAAGTGAGTCTTCCCCTCGAGACAGAATAGAATCGCCTAGAGCGCGTGCAGCGCCCACTGCCAGCCACGCGCTCCCAGTGGGTCTTTTATATTGCAGGAGACTGTACGGGCAAGCTGGTGTATGTTATACATGATGAGAGAATGCGAGATTTGGTAAAAAAAAATACATGAGGGTAGCAACGTGGAATTATTTCATGTTGCTGTTCTCATGTCTTTTTCACTTATCTCAGCTGCTTTCACCATACACAATGTACTACCTCCTAAGCATGTTTTAAAAAATCCCTTTGGGAAAAAATTGTAGGCAAGAGAAAGCATTTCAACCTTGAAAGAGGCTGCTCTATTCAAAACGAATATTGAAAGAGTGAACCGAAACTTGCACTGTACATGTTTTCACAATTTAAGCAACCCCTAGTTTGACCATGTCGTTACGAAGGCAACAACCCATGGGCAGTGGCGTGCACTACCATCACGCGCCGAGCCCCACATGCTGACCTTGACATGTCATCAATCAATATCATTTGACTATCAGGATCATGTCAATTGGGTTTCATCATCCTAACAGTACGAGCACATAAAACAAAATCTTTCCGATTTAAAGGACAGGTGAATGAACACTCCATTTCTAAGTGGAACCAACCATATAAAGTGCATATCCACATCAGAAAGGTGTAAGTATAAACACCTTCATCCTGCTTGAAGCCGATCGTCCAGGAGCTAGCTGATTCTCACACCGCGGTGCCACCATTGCTGAAAGTTACAAACATTTTCCGATATTCGAAAAAAAAAAAAAAAATTGGTTTAGAATTGATTGTTTATTGTTCGATCTTAACTTAATTTGGTTGTTTGTTTTCTTATGATTTCATCAGTAGCAACTCAGCCGGGGTGACTTTTTGATTTAGCTCTGCATTTTGGATATTACAATGATGCACTTAATGCAAAGGTGCAAGCGAGCCGGACAAGAATGACGATAATAATCCCGGGAGAAGAGTAACAAGGGGTACAAAGGACAAACATAAATATCCAAACATAGCCAAGTGACTGGTGTGCGACCGAAAAAAATCCGCCTGGTCTTGGTATTAAACCAGGGCCAGGCGGATAAACCCGTCTGCTCCACTGAGCTCAGTTGGTATAGCGCTCCACTGGAAATGGAGAGGTCCCTGGTTCGATACCAGGACCAGGATGATTTTTTCGGTCGCGCACCAGTCACTTAGCTGTGTTTGGAGATTTGTGTTTGTCCCTTGTCTCCCTTGTTCCCCTTCTTCCCGGATTATTATCGTCATTTTGGATATCTAGGAAGTCTACGCTGGCGCCTGCCGAGAACAGTAACAGCGCAGCGACGTGACATCATAGCCATGGGTTGATCAGTAATAATAATGATAATAATAATAATATTCAATCAATCAATCAGTGTTTATTAAAGTGTCCAGGAACAACCAATCGGTCTTAGTGCTGGCACACTTAAAGAGAACGAGCCAAAACACACACGTACAAACACACGTACACACGAGTACAGAAGGGACACGTAGTTCACCAGTCTAAGAATAAAATATTAACAAGTACGAAAGACACTGAAATCAACAATGGATATCAAAAGTGCAAAACAGAGACATCACCAGGTGTGAAAGCCAAAAGCAAATACTTGGATATCATACTGACAAACATCAACGCTTCAACTGATCGGCCCTTTTCTTGCAAGAGGAAGTTTCGAACAGCATTCCCGAACTTGTTCCCGCATGAGTTAAACATATCAATTGTGTCAGAGTAGCGGTTATAACACTCAGCCGATCTTTGGATCAGGTTTAGGTGGCCAAAATGTCGAGCTATATTAAAATATGATTGGAGCCGTGTAGGCACACGTGAAACTCTTAAGGCTCACTTCGGACAGAAGGCTGGGAGAGTTAATCGAGCCTTGCAGAGGTCTTAAACAAACAGAACAGATCTGCCTTCACCCGACGCTACTGCAGGCTCAACAAGTTGACGAGTTGCGAGCTACACCCAACGTTCAAACAAGGATCACCTTTCTCAGGGTAACGATATTTAAAGATAGAAGATAAATTTGTTTTGGACTCGCTCGACAGATAAACTGTTAGTTTTGGAAATGCCGTTCCAAACAACCGAGGCGCACTCTAGCTGGGACCCTAACTACAGGAACAACACAACGTGAGAAAAGAGGACGGACTTTTGAAGTCCTTCGATATGCGATAAACGGCACCTAACGTGCGCAAGGCCGATTGAACCACTCTGGTAACGTGAGTGCCAAATCTCAGGGTTGAATCAAAAACAACACTAAGGTCCCTCAGTTCACGTACACGTGACAGCAGTTCACCATGATAACTACATGGAAAAAATATATCGTGGGTCTTGCGAGTAATATGTCATTACTTTTGTTTTAGAATGATTCAAACGGAGTTCATTGTCGGTTCAAACGCCAACGACCGAAGCAATGTGCGTAATTTTGAAGCGTGATGCAATCCTCTAAGGTCAATATATTTTTGTAAAGTTTTATATTATCAACGTACTGCAGAAATGAAGAGTTTGATATAACTTGTAAGACGTCATTTACAAAAATATCTAAAAGGAGTGGCCCGAGACAGATCCCTGAGGCACTCCAGAGCTTGCCTTGTACAAGGACGAGGTAGTATTGTTGACGCGGACGTAGGCTTGCCTATTAGACAAATAGCTTTTTAACAAATTGTATACCGAACCACATACTCCAAGTACGAGGAAAGCTTGTATAAGAGGTTGTTATGTTTGTCCACGTCGAAGGCCTTACTTAGGTTGAAAGAAAAAACAAAAAACGTCAAGCTGACCTCTTTTACAAACTACTTCAGATGCTGAAGTAGTTTGTAATAGAGGTCAGCTCGATGTTTTTGTTTTTACATCTGCTGCATCAGCAGACGTAAAAGATTTGTAGATGTTGAACTGCCAGGACATGAAGCCATGCTGATTAGGAATGATTATACTACGAAACTTGAAGGAGAGGAATTGATGAATTACCATTTCAAAGAGTTTGGAAAAAGAAGAGAGAAGAGAAATTGTTCTGTAATTAACAACGTCACAACTATTTCCAGATTTCAGGACAGGAACAACCACTGCCACTTTCCAGTCGTCCAGGGAATATTCCTGGCGTCAAGGACTTATTGAAAATTCTGCACAGTATAGGCGTAAGTAATTCATGCAGTAACCCTTGACAATTGCAGCGGGTATCCCGTCATGACCTGCAGACAATGCGGGTCTCATTTTCTAATGCATAGCCTAACACATTCTTCATTGACAACTCAACCTAATGAGTCACCAAACCCGTCCCAGTGAGGCAATATAGTTGAGGAGCAGTTATTATTATTATTGTAGACGGACGCAAAGTTATCCGCAAACAACTCAGACATGCTGTTCGCAATTGCTGTCGCTACGCTGATTCAAGACGATTTCGGACTCAATAGTCTTCCCCAGCGCGATTTAGCGTACCTCCAAAATTTCTTAGGATTTCTAACGAGATCTGATTGTACCGAGGTCACAATGCGCTCTGAGGTGATCACGGTTTAAAATTTTCTACATTGCTATCTGCAAATTTTAAATTCCAACTTCCGCACTTCGAAGACCACTTTTCTTAAAACATCCCGTGCAAAAACGTTTTTTTATTTTAAAAGCTTCCTTTGAGTTCACGAGCATGCACCAGTTAGGGAAGTCGAGATTTTCTAGGATGTTTTGAGAGGGATATATATTTCCATGGCCTCCTGAACATCTACTCGGTGAGGAGATATACTTTGTTCGTTGAGGATCTAGTCGACTCCCAAGATAGAAGCCCAGTCAACAGACCTCGGCAGACGGTGATAATATTCCATGTAGTCCCCTGCTGAATACTTGTACGATATGTGTGTGGGAAGGATCATTAGAGGGACTGGAGGAATGGAGTGATCAAGAACAGAAAGAACTAACGTCATTAGAGCAGGGTGATTTCTATCCTCAGGAAACCACAGAAAGCTCACTTTGAGCCACACGTACACCGTTCTGTGCTTGAAAAGCATAAATCTAAAGCATTAGCCTTGGACGCATAATACATATTTATTTTTATTTATTTATTTATTTGAAAATACCGCAGGCTCCTTTCAGGCCCCGGCAGGCCGGCAGGCAACAATACACAATGGTACCACATACAACGCTAAGAAGAAAAAAACGACAATACATAAATACATAACGACGGAGAATATGTACATATAAATTCAAACAAGCAATGACACAAAAATTAAACACTTACAGTTTTCATCTCATTCAGCAAAGTGTACTGTACAGAAATACATCCTTTCATCAGATTATATTCAACGAATGCTGATACAAAGATGCACTTTAGGATATTCTGCATGACAAAAGAAACTCCATATGACATTTCGGCTATGAAATTTCTTAAAAGTGCTTAGTCATCAAACCATCAACGAACGACTGCGTTTCGCAAAATCTTTAATTAATTTCTCCGGCAACAAATCCCAATCTTCAATGCTATGAACAAAAACGAATACTTGAACGTGTCATTATGGTTGATGT
>JAZHYW010040763.1:0-44645 GCA_037355805.1 Ixodes ricinus | reverse complement strand
TGAATTTGAAAAAGTACGCTGCGCTGAACGTTTCTTAGGTTTATGAGGTTTGTTTATCAATATAAATATCGGCAGACGACCACTGATACCGGTGCTAATAGCGTTAGCGGTGATAAAAAACGTACCGTGTGGTTGCTAACAAAAAAAAAAAATCAATAAGTTGTGCAAGTAATTTTTGTTGCTCCAGTTGCCATCATTTTAAAACCATTAACGGCAGTGACTCGAATGAAGTGCTTGTTTATAAGTTGTACTTTCAAGCATATTAATAGTGAAGTCTCTGACAAGAAAAATAATATACTTGTTTTCTATTACAAAACTTAGGAAGCCGTCAAAGAAGTTTATGAAAGTCGGCACGATTCCAGATGGTGGACGATAAACCACCACAGCGCAAACATAACAACTCAACATCGCCCGTAACTTGAGTAAAGTCCGATACAAGTTCGCATTTGTAGTCATACCACCTCTTTTTTTTTTTTTATCACTACGCGAAGTGAGTAATGCTAATATCCCGGCTTAAAACACAAAATGCAACATTCATCTGTATACCAAGTTTTCCGAGAATATGATTACCGGAGTAAGAAAAACCAAGAAGATCAAAGCAGTAGATGCAGAGAGTCATCTTTTTCTTTGGCTGAGAAGTTAAAAAAAAAAAGATAAACAAACAGGTTCGTTCGACGCAGTATAGCATGCGAAGTCAAGCAGAGCGATAGCAACTTGGGGCTGAGATACAAGGCGTCCAGTCATTGAAGTAGTTAACACAGACGCTTGGGTGAGCTGTTTGCTTATGATGTACACTGCAGGGGGAACAGAATTTGTGTGTGTTTTGTTGACTTGAGTGACTGTTTTGCGGCTGCGCTCTTCCCTGTACATCATTGAAGTATAGCTTTCCTTCCAGTAGCTTACCTAATGTTGGGCAATGTCGTCCTCGTTTTTTTACATAAATCGCTCGTGCCCCTGCAGTTTTTCGCACAAGAACCTTTCCGTCTGTGTACCATGCAAACGCACATCCTTTTTTTAAGGCGAAAGCCTTATATGTCTCATCGGTCAGTCGACCTTCGAAGTCCTTGAGCAAAACACGTCGGCGACACAAAAGGTACCAAAACGTTTACGTGACCACTCAGGCGAATTAGAGGCAACGAAATTAAGAAGGATGACAAAGCGAATTAAGAGGAATCAAAGTGAGTTCATAGACGTCGTCTTCTAGGCGTCAAGCTCCGACGCCGTCGTTCAGGTCGTCCCAGAGGTCATCCTAGTCGTCCTAGACGCTATTCTTGACGTCGTCCTAGGACCGTCTTAAGGCCCGTTCACACTCTTGCGACTGAAAGTACGACCGAGAGAGACCAGACCGATTTTTAAGCTCTAGCGATCTCTTAGGACCGGATGCGCTACAGCGGAGCTGGGCCTAAGAGATCGCAAGAGGCTTAAAGACCGGTCTGGTCTCTCTCGGTCGCAAGAGTGTGAACGGGCCTTTAGACGTCCTTTAGGTGTCGTTCTTGACGTCGGTCTTGACGTCGTCCTTTAATGTTGTCCTAGGCGTCGTCCTCCGACTGGCTTTCGCCTTCTCACACGTACGCAGTCTTAAGTGTACTCGTGCAATTTTTCTTTTCTGCCTCATCTTTCGCTTTTCGAAGTTGCGCCATTGTATACCGAAGCATCGACGATAATTGCTGGGCACGTAAGCAGACGCGCTGCACGCGGTCGCCTTACCACATGCTATGAAGCGTTCGAAGTAAATATTAACCGAAGTAAAGGGTTAACGAACGCACGTGCAATGTGACTTTTCTCTTTCCAGAAACGCGGAACCTTTCGATGAAACGAACTTTCGACAACACGATAAATCGATGAAACGTCGTTCGCCGAACTGATTGACACCGTTTAGTTACACAAGGACACGGTAATCGTCAGGAAAATCTGCTCCATTTTTGGACAGGGCCTGGAGCTTCCTCAAGGCTCCGTACCTTCTTCATGTTCCTTGACGGGGACTATCAGTACCTAGAACATCCCATGCAAGGCATCACCCTCCTTGCGTCAGACACGAAGCTTTGCAAGAGCACCGAACATTACGTCAGACCAAGAACACGATAGCCGCGGAACGAGGGTTCGCCACGGAGCCGCGGAATGCGTATCGCGATCGACGTCTCGCGTGCGTATACAACCACCGCTTGCGTCAAATGACAGACGGAGTTTTAGCTTTCTGCGATGCGTCGTTCGCCTCTGCGGCCCGAAAAGCACTGTTCCCCAGAAAACAAAATTGTGTCCAAGTTGAAGTCAGAAGGGAGACCTGAACCTGTCTTCTTTTTGTGGGATAATTGTTCGCCTCGGTCTAAGGTGCACTGGTGAGCCTTTTGTCAAGTCTGTTGGCGCTGAAAGCTGCAGGTATGGTTGGACTTTCGATGCGCTCACGGTCTTCGTATGGAGCCTTTGAGCAATGTGGAGAACGCGTTCTCTATAATAACGAGTTTAAAATGTTTCTGACTATTACAAGCATGAAGAAATGCCTTCGGCCTTCCAGAAAAAAAGTTACATATTAAATTATTCCTTGAAATCCACAGAAGAAAAAAAGAAAAAAAAGTAAAAAGCAGACTGCGCAAGAAAAAAAAAGAAAAGAAAGGACGACATTTTTATTTACTGGGCTTCATGTTTCTGCCTCTGAGTGGCTGATTTTGTTGAACCAGAGAGTGAGAGTACAGGGTAGCCAACCAGATCACTTCACTCGTCTGCATTTTAGTGCTTTGGTTTGAGTCACAAAAACGGCCACCAATATGACAAGACCATATTCTGGTTGCGCAGTTCTTTGTAATTTGCCGTTTGAATATCCTGTCATACGCATCTAATTGGGGGAAGGGGTGGGGAAGGGGGATTCCATCTGGAAAACAGAGTCCAAGAAGAGAAGGAAGCGAGAAAAGCTACCGAAGCTGACTAAATTTGCACCCAGTTGTCCCAAGACATTCGGTGAAGACTCTGCCACCTGGATCATCAAAAATCTAGACAATGACTACCGAGTGGAATCCATCGATCACACCAGAGAGACATGGTAAAGATGCTGGTCCTTCTGTTTGGTCCTTCCCGCTCACTACTCTACAGGGTGTTTTTTTTTAATTTCTTTTTAGCTGCAGCAAGTTCTTAAGTTAACGGGAAAGAAGCTATATGATTGTGGTAAAAGAACAGTCTTGGCTTACGGCCGCCTCAAAGTTTGTAATATAAACATATATCTTACTCGCAGTAATTAAAGAGTTAATTAACGAATTTTAGTTAATTCACTTGATAATAGTGATGGTTATATTTCCATCTAATATCCGCCGAGCCATATAAACACGCAGTGAAAATACCATTCATATAACTTTTTCCCCTTTATTTAAAAATTTGGTGCAGCTAAAAAAAGTACACACTGTATGTGAGCGTCTGCCGCGGGCCACCTCAATCCCCCATCAAACGATAGTTCAACAGTTCTAACCCAGAGTGCTTACTGAAAAGCCAGTCGTGACAGTCATTGGATAAGCGCGTTCCATTTGCCTATAAATAGTAATTTACTCGAAGGGACCACAGAATTTGACCCTTTTTTGAGCGATGACATTGCTCGAGGCACAAACGTAAAAACATAAAAATAACTTAGACTTTCTAAAAAGTACCGCGTTAACCAGTCATATCATCGTCGTCGTTGTTGCTGTCGTCATGATCATTATCATCCCGAGGTGCCTCAGAAGGAACCTCAGCCCAGGGCCCCGAAACCTCTTAATCCGGCTCTGATCACCGCACCCTACTTCCCCATTTCAACATCCGTCTTTCTTTCGGTGTTTAAAGTGACTGACAGGATGAGGACAGCAGGGAGAAGTTTCAGCTGTCCTTCCTCTAGCACGAGCATGCCTAGCTTCGATATTGCTTCGGCGTCTCGTGGACTTCGAGCGTGCATCCCGCAGCCAAAGCACGGCGGAAGGCGGCGTCCAGGTGCTGGCTGCCGGGCGTGCGAAAGAGACGCCCTGGTGTTCTCTTCTTCAATGACTGAAAGTGTCTAGTCGTACCTCGACGATAAAGGCTAGTGAACCCGGCACACAATAAGAAATTCTTGTAGATCGCTTCATAAAGTTTCCATCACGACCCCCGATACTCCCCCGGCGCCTTTACGCGTATGTCGTTATCGTTATCGGAGGGCGAAAACGAACTTTTAGAACTCCCTAATGAGGAGGTTAGAGTGCAACACCGCCATTTTGAAACGGTACAATGTACCTCTCGTTCAACAACGTGCGATTGTACGAAACACGCGAAAGCTATTGCCGTGAAGAGCGTAAGGGATTTCTTATCCGATATCAAAGCAGATCACACAATGCTTATATAGTGGAAATCGGAACAGAACCGGATATTTCTGGCAGGAAAACAAGCAGCCCTAATAAGAAATAAATGCTGGTAGGTTAGAACGTAGTCCAAGGTCACACTGCTCAGACATAATACCAAAGACACGCAGCAATTCGCTGCATACGTGACGGCAGACATATCACGCCTTATGCGTTCTTGTAGCATGTTGGCTTCATATACATATGCGCTTCGAACATGTCTGCGGGCAGTTGTTGTATGTCCAATGTCAGGACCGTCGTACAAGGCTTAAAGAGACACTGACGGGGTATTTATGCGCACCGAGGTTTTTAGTTGTACGTGACATACGAGAGCCCAACTACCCAGAACAAATTTGCGGCTCGAAATTCATTTTCTTTCCGCCCGAAAACGGTCGATCGAGAGCTGGCCGGTTTGAGTCGCGCTCACTCTCTTCTCCGTGGTCACGTGCCTTTCTCTATGGTTTAGACACAACCACCAAAGAGAATCAGAGTCGTGGGTCATCGAAGGCACACACTCAATATTAAAAAACAGAAAAGAACAATGATACCTATTTTTTTGTGGCTTTAAGAACTTACAAATACGTTGACTAAAAAAAAAGTGTTGCACAGTCACATGATTTCTGGCAACCTCTTTTCTTTTATATTTCTTCTTCTTCCCCAGTACAGTTTCGGTTTCGAGCAGTTGCGTTTTTTTCCTAATAAAGATACGTGACGCTATAGCTTCTGACACCATAATAAATCGCCTAAAAAAAAATTGAGGAGTCTTAGTGTCCTTTAAACACGCCGTAGCCTTAGACATAGGAAGGGGATGCGGAGAGAAGGAAGTTGGCAAAAGTGGCTTGGCTACAGTCATACAATTTTATGAGGGAGAACCCATGAGCGTGTGCCACATGTCACGTGTGCAGCGCTGGCTTTTCAAGAACCGGAAACCAATCAATGGGACCGATCGAACAGCGTCAAAACTGCGAGTCACTGGACCTTTTGTGTGTTTATAATTGGTTCAGCGACGATAAAACACGTTCAGCGCTTGTCCTGTGTTTTCTCCTCTGTCTGTCCTTGTCCCACTCGCGCTGCAAGTTATGATGAACTCTTACCGACTCGCCCAATAGACCATTTGCTGTCTTACCCAAGCATCAAGGAGGATGCAGGGATTGGTGTTCCACGCGCCACACGCGACGCCTTTCCTGTATAAAAGATTCGAAGTAAATAACCAAAAAGAAAGCATTGACGAACGCGCGTGCAAGATGCCATTTGTTTTAGGTTTTTGCTTTGGAAAAGTTACTACTGCTGAGGCCAGCACGTGTGGCGAGTGGAACACCAATCCCTGCATTCTCCTTGATGCTTGGGTAAGACAGCAATAGGTCTATTGTCCATTTTGCTACGTACAGGAACATGACCGTTATGGTCCGCTTTTGACACTCCCTGACTGAAGCCCGGTTCACACAGTTGCGTTTGACTGCGTTTGACTGCGTTGCGGCGGCGAGAAACCAAGACATCCCTGCTGCTTATATCGCGTGCCAAGAAGATTCCTTGAATTGGATTCCACGCTTCATACGAAGCACAGATGTGCCGGTGACTCGCTTTGGTTCTCGCCGCAACGCAGTCAAACGCACTCAAACGCAAGTGTCTGAACCGGCCTTAACCCCATCGGATCGCAGCGTGTGCCAAGTGACACGCGCTCACCTGCTCCCTTTCATAAATCTTATGACTGCACAGCATTTCGCTGTAAGATTTTTTGGGAAATTCCCGTGCCTGTCTGCCGTTGTTATGTGCCACGCTCTTCCCGCTATCTTCTTGGAGCAGACTTCATCTTTCGCCCACAGATTAGGACGGAGTATATACGTCGTGCATGTTGGTTTAGTCCTCGCTTTGCAATTGTTATCAGGCGGCAATTGACTCACCAACTGACGCCCGGAAAGCGCGCATCGCTTTCGCGTTTGTCCAGTGGCACGCGCCGCCGAGGCAAAGTTAAAACACAATGCGTAAACGCATCCGCAGTGCATTGGCATCGGTCCAAGCACGATCGGTGCGTTCGGTGCGACCCATGGGTGCAGTCCAGGGATCAACAAGCATCACATGCACAAGACCAGTGGCATAGGCATAATAATTTTTTCTGGGGGGGGAGGGGGGCGCTTTTGAAGCTTGCTGTAAGCATGTCTGCTTTATGCATATATGTACGCTGCGAACAGGTCACAGGTTTTGTACGCCGATGTGACAGACCGTCATACAAGGAAGAAGCAGTCTTCAGCTGTGTCTGCATTTTGTACGATGTATTGACGATGTTACCGCGGCTTTAGGGACGAGTTGCCGGATTTGTGAGCAGTACAGTAGTACGTTCCGGCGCTCACAGTGTATAGACCAACAGAATGTTCACGAACAAGTCTTTTGTTTGGATGTATGGGTAGTATGAGCGCGGCTTAAAAAGTCATATCTGCGAGCTGCCAGCAGACGGCATCGCTAACCGTCATAACGCAACGTTGGGCAATGGCCCGGCGCAACAAAAAATCCTTTTTCTCTCTCTCTCTCTCTTTCAGAAAAAGTGCAGCCCACCTCTATTGACATGGTCGTGAATCGTGCCGGTAGTCTTGCTCGTCGGAGTTTGCGGCACGCGCTAACTACGGCAGCCATCTTCACTCGCTCACCTCAAACAACTTAGTAACTTAAGAACATCAGTCAAAAGGAAATAAAGGAACGCCGTTTTAGGCCGCGGACGCGCGAAACGGCTTAGCACTGCACACTCCGCATGACAGAACAACGTGAGTCTCGCGGTCGCAATCCAACTCGAGGCGTCATGCGGTTCTCCGGCTGTTTTTGATAGTCGTTATCGAAGACGGCGGGAAAACGGCCAAAAATGTCTACACTCCGGTTTCCCTTGTGATGGACCGCGCTGGAACCTACAGTCACCGTGGCCAATCAGACGCTACACGACTGTCACGTGGCTTCGGAAGGGTCACAACGACGCGCTGGGGCGGAATGCGGCACGTGACTCATCTGCAGCGCCCCATTGGCTCGTGAGCCCCTCAGTCCATCGCAAGGTGAAAGGGAGTAAGAAGTAAACAAGGAGGCGACAAAGCCGGACCGGTTTGTAGCGGTTCTGAGGGAGAGGGCGAGAGCTGGAAGGAAGGAGCAGAGTTAGTTCTGAGGACGCTATCTGCCGCAGCTTTCTACGGAGAATCTTGACAACAGTGTTTTGTCGGTGTAGACCAGGCAATGATGGATTGTTGCTCCAGCCCTTCTTCTCTCTTCGTTCCTTTTTGTATGTTTTCATCTCCCGTTTCGAAGACCCGTACAACCTCCTCCCTACACGCACATGTACCCCGTGACAAGCAAGCCCCGCGGGGACGTGCGCGTCCGCGTGGCCTGCAGCCAATCGAGGCAAACGTGTAGATGCCGTTGTGGCAGCGCGAGTTGAATCCCCCGTCTCGCTTTCTCACGCTCTAGGCAGGAAGAGTGTCACGTCTGCACACACACACACACACACACACCGCGCGCGGGTGAGGGTGGTGCGCTGGGGTGAGAGAACATTGACGCCGCGGGGAAGTGCGCAAAAACGGTATTTATTCTCGGGCAGGGACCGCCAAGCTCTTTCGCGAAGTCGTCGACGCGTGTACTGGTTAGACCGATTACATTTTGTTGTTGCTCTGGGGAACACAGAACAGAACAAAAGACAAAATGGTAAGCGTTGGATATTGTTTTTTCTTTTTGTTGTTGTTCTTTCTCGCGCTGTCTTGGAGTTGTATGAAGAGTGTCCAGATTGCTTTGGTGCTAATCTTAATCATTCCGAAGGTCAGTCCAGATTACCGTTCACGAAAGATGCCCCTAGAAAACAAAACAAAGTAAAAAAAAACACCCCAAAAAGTGCGCGTGATGTGCGAAGCATGTTCTTGAGTAGTATAAGAAATAAAAGCATGAGTCCTATGGTGCTTTCAACTGTAGTTTGACGGAGGGAGGAAGTCAGAAGAGGTAATGATGCGACACCTTGAAATTTTTGAAGCGCAGATTCACCAGCCTCCATCGATAGGAGGCTGGTGTCGGTCCCCTACCATCGCTTGGTTCTATCTGTTGCCAGTCAGGCTAAATACACTCTGGCTGCCATGGCTGGCCACCGCACAGATGACGTGAAAAGGGGAACCACATCGTACATTGGTCGCTTCTTCTGTGATCAGTGCTGGTTATATATTGGTAGAGCGATGCCCGCATTAATTGATGGGGCGGCCCATTGTTTGTCCGCTATGAGCGGTTTGTCCATTAGCTTATTTAAACTGTTTAAGCGTTCAATGTGGCAGGCTGTTGACGCTAAGGGATCAGTCGCAGATACCACAGGACGAATTGCTTTGCAGCTGGAGACATCTGCAATCCATTTAAGATGTTTAGCAAAGCGCTGGACCATTTGCAGAGAGTAATTTTTTATGTGCTACGAATGTTTTCATTATTTCAAATAAGCAGACGAGTGAATACTGTAGGGCTTTCCATACATGCCTGCTCTAGTTGACTGGTCTATAAGCCAACCACAAATACACGCACACACAAAAAAAAAAAAAGAATATGAAATGTTTGCTGTGGCCGGCCGCCAATTGAACATGGCGATCTGCTGACGTTATTTTTACATCCATTGCGATGTCGAGTTTATTTGCCGTCAGCAGTTGTTTGTTCTCCACGTGCTTGGGAGCAAGTAGCCAGAAGTGGATTTATAGCTCAAAAAAGCACTGTAAACGGCAGGAGGGTCTTTCTACTTTTCCTGACCTCCAGCGCGAGTCAGTCTTCGATAATACTTCGTCCCGTGGTTTCTGGCGTGTACGCAGCCTATTTATCGACGGAAGGCAACAAGAGAATTTCCGGTCGCTCCGTTTGCTGCGCATAGAGCTCTTGTAACGCCGAAGCGAGGCATTGCAGTACTACAACCATACCAACTTCCGGGTCAAACGACATGAAAAACAATCCACACCAAAGTACCGCTTGCCATAAGTCTGTAAAAATTTATGATCAGTTCTCCCAGGTATTAGCTAAATAACTTAAGTTAGAGAGAGATTTGTTGCATACTTTTCATTACTCCTGCATGACGACCGTAGCTGGTTAAAGCATAACCAGGTGACCTCGCTAAACTCCCCTTTCAGATTTCCGGCCTTCATAGTCCCAGGTCTTTACGGCGAACGTGGACTCGGAAGGCTTGCTGAAACGGAGCGGACCGAATTTTTGTTGCTTCACCGTGCGTAGGCTGCGCGTACACGCCTGAAGCTCACGGGACGGTTAAGTATTAATGAAGGCTAGAAGCTCGCGCGAGGTCAGGTAGGAAAGACCTTCCTGCCGTTCTGATTCCAGTGGTTATAACCACTTATTCTTACCCTAAAGCATCGTGAGAACAACAATCACAGACGGCAGAGTGGGTTTGACACGTAATGGATGTAAAATAACGTCATGAATCTATGACGCCATGTCTAATTATGAGCGCTATAAAAGTAAGCTTCTTGTTTCACTGTTCTTTTTTTTTTTTTTTTTTTGTGTGCGATTTTGTGTTAGCTTAGGCTCTCCTCTCTTAGACCGGTGATCGGCCAGAACAGACATGTAGGTCTTCTGGCAGTGTTCACTCGTCATGTGACTGAAAGAACGACAACATTCGCAGCGCTTCACATCAGAAGTACCCTCTCGCAGATGGTCCAGCGTACCTGCCATTAAACATCATGAAGTAGTCGTATATGCTTTGAGAAGAATTGCAGGAGTCTCCAGCGCAAGACAGGCTCGTTCTGTGGTATCATGTATGACTGTGATCCCCATGACGTCAGCCTCCCCTGCTCGCATTGAACGCTTAAGCTGGTTTAAATAATGCTAATAGCCAGCCGCTCATAGCGTGACAGCAGCAAACGCCCCATCCACTGCGCGGGCATCACTCTACCATGTATATAACAGCACCGATCACCGAGAAACGAGCCAATGTACGGATGTAGGTTCCCTCTGCGCGTCTGGTTCCGGTGGCCGGCCATGGCACCAAGTGTATGGCTGGCCTTGACTGGCAACAGATAGAACCAAACGATGGGAGGGGACCGACACCAGCTCTCAGGGAGGCTGGTGAATAAACTTCAAAAATTTCAAGGTGTCATCTTCCCCTTCAAACTTCCTCTTCCCTCAGAAAACTAGGAAGCAACTCTATAGGACTCGTGCTTTTATTTCTTATACTCTCGAAGAGACATGCGAGCATGTCACGCAAAGCACTTTTTGTGGCTGTTCTTTTTTTTACTTTGTTTTGTTTTTCTTTTAGGGGCATCTCTTTCGCGAACGGTAATCTGGACTGACCTTCGCAATGATGGAGTACAGCACCAGCGCAATCCTGGACACTCTTCACACAACTCCAAGACAAAGCGCGAGAGAAGGAACAACAACAAAAAGAAAAAACACTATGTCCAACGCTTACACATTTTGTCCTTTGTCTCTGTTCCTGTGTTCCCCGGGAGCCAGCAAGTAAAATGTAATCGGCTAGCGGCCAAAGTACACGCGCCTCGACGACTTCTGCGAAAGAGCTTGCCGGCCGGTCCCTGCCCGAGAACAAACACCGCTTTAAGCGCACTTCCCCGCAGCAGCGTCCAATGCTCCTCTCACCCCGGCTTACCACCCTCACCCCGCGCGACTGCGTGTGTGTGTGTGTGTGTGTGTGTGTGTGTGTGTGCGTAGGAACGCGACACTCTTCCTGCTAGACGCGTGAAAGCGGGGGACGGGGGGGGATTCATCCTGCGCTGCCACAAACGTCACAACACGTTTGCACCCTCTGATTGGCTGCGGGCCACGCGCACGCCTGGCCGTCTCCCCGCGAGGCTTCTTTGTCGGGCCGCATGTGCGTGTGGGAGTGAGGTTGTACGGGTCTTCGAAACGGGAGATGAAAGCGTACAGGAACGAGCAAGAGAGAGAAAGAGAAGAACCGGGAGCAAAATAACCATCGTTGCCTGGTCTGCACCGACACGACACTGCTGTCAAGATTCTCCGTAAAAGCTGCGGCAGACCAGGGGCGTCCCTCCAGTAACCCCAACTTTCTGCTCCTTCCTTCCAGCTCTCTCGCCTCCTCTCCCTCGAACCGCTAGCAAACCGGTCAGCTTTGTCGCCTCACTTGTTTACTTCTCACTCCCTTTCACCTTGCGATGGACTGCAGCCGGACTCTGCGAGCCAAGTAAGGGCTGCGGCGAATGATGCGCATGATCAGCAGTCTCCGCCCCAGCGCGATCGTTGAGACCTTCCGAAGCGGCACGTGACAGTCGTGTGGCGTCTGATTGTGGCTGCCGATGGCTTGCAGGTTCCAGCGCGGTCCATCGCAAAGGGAAACCGAGTGTGAGACATTTTTGGCCCGTTTTTCCCGCCGTCTTCGATAACGATCAATCAAAACAGCCGGAGAACCGCATGACGCCTCGAGTTGGATTGCGACCGCGAGACTCACGTTGTTCTGTCATGCCGGAGCGCGCAGTGCAAGCGTTGCTCTGCGTCCGCGGCCTGAAACGAAGCGTTCCTTTATTCTCTGCCTGTGTTCTTGCATTGCTGTAAGTTGTTTGAGGTGAAAGGAGTGAAGATGGCTGCCGTAGTTGGCGCGTGCTGCAAACTCCGCCGAGCAAGACTACCGGGCACGATCTGGCACTGGCCATGTCAATGAGGCGGGCTGCACTTTTTCTGAAAGAGAGAGAGAGAGAGAGAAAAAAGGATTTTTCGCCGCGGCCGCCGCCCAACGTTGCGTTATGACGGTTAGCGAGTGCCGTCTCGCTGGCGGCTCGTTTCGAGATATGACACTAGCCGCGCTCGCACTGCCCACACACATCGCAGACAAAAGGCTTGTAATCGTGAACATTCGGTTGGTCTGCGCCACTGTGAGCGCCCGGCACGTACTGCCGAAGCTAAGCTCACAAATCCGGCAACTCGTCCCTAAAGCCGCGGTAACATCGTCAACGCCACCGGTACAAAATGCAGACACAGCTGAAGACTGCTTCTTCCTTGTGGCGACGGTCTCGTCACATCGGCGTACAAAACCTGTGACCTGTCTCGCAGCGTACATATGTCACAAAGCAGACATGCGTTTACAGCAAGCTTCCAAAGCCCCCCCCCCCCCAGAAAAAATGATTATGCCTATGCTACCGGTCTTGTGCATGTGATGCTTGTTGATCCCTGGACTGCACCTGCGGGTCGCACCCGAGCGCACCGATCGTGCTTGGACCGATGCCAATGCACTGCGGATGCGCTTAGCGCATTGTGTTTAACCGTTGCCTCTGGCGGCGCATTATGCCGCTGGACAAACGCGAAAGCGATGCGGCGCTTTCCGGGCTGGCGTCAGCTGGTGAGCTCAATTGCCGCCTGATAACGATTGCAAAGCGAGGACTACAACCTAACGCTGTCACTGACGCAGCATACTCGTCCGACCTAGTCTGGGCGAAAGATAGAACCCGTCGCTCAAGAAGACAGCGGGAAGAGCGTGGCACGCAAGGTCAACGGCAGACGAGGCGCGGGGAATTTCCTCAAAAAATCTGCGTCGAAGTGCTGTGCAGTCAGCCAGATTTATGAAAGGGCGCAGGTGAGCGCGTGTCACTGGCACACGCTGCGCGATCCGGATGGGGTTAAGGCCGGTTCAGGACACCAGGCGCTTTGAGTGCGCTTGACTGCGTTGCGGCGAGAACCAAAAGCGAGTCACCGGCATCTGTGCTTCGCATGAGCGTGGAATCCAGATCCAAGGAGTCTTCTTGGCACGCGATATAAGCAGCAGGGATGTCTTGGTTTCTCGCCGCCGCAGCGCAGTCAGGCGCGAGTCAAACTGCACCAGTGGAACGGGCTTCGGGCCGGGGAGTGCCGAAGCGGACCATAACGGTCATGTTCCTGTACGTAGCAAAATGGACAATAGACCTATTGCTGTCTTACCCAAGCATCAAGGAGAATGCAGGGATTGGTGTTCCACTCGCCACACGTGCTGGCCTCAGCAGTAGTAACTTTCTCCAAAGCAAAACCTAAAACAAATGGCATCTTGCACGCGCGTTCGTCAATGCTTTCTTTTTGGTTATTTACTTCGAATCTTTATACAGGAAAGGCGTGCGCGTGTGGCGCGTGAACACCAATCCCTGCATCCTCCTTGATGCTTGGGTCAAGAGCAGCAAAGGGTCCTATTGGGCGAGTCGGCAAGAAAGCCCACTCGCAACTTGCAGCGCAGAGTGGGACAGGAGCAGACAGGAGGAGAAACACACAGACGCAAGCGCTGAACGCGTTTTATCGTCGTGCTGAACCAATCATAAACGCACAAAAAGGTCCAGTGACTGCAGGCGCCTATGACGCTGTTCGATCGGTCCTACTGATTGGTCTCTGGTTCTTGAAAAGCCAGCGCTGCACACGTGACATGGGCACACGCTCGTGGGTTCTCCCTCGTGGAATTGTATGACTGTACAAGCCGCTTACTTGCCAACTTCGCTTCCTCTCCCGTCACCTTCCCTGCTCATCTAAGGCTACAGCGTCGTTGCAAAGGGGACACGAGACTCCCCAGTTTTTTAGGCGATTTATTATGGTAATAAACACCCCATTCACTATTTTTGCTATTGGGCAGGAGATCGAACTACTAAGGGGCGCTTTATTGTGTCCCCACAGCCCGGTGTTTACCAACACAGCATAACAATGAAAAATTGAACCTGGCCAGGCACGGTCCAGGCTTTGTGCTTCGCTCTGACCAGTGCTTTGAATGCTGAGGCAACCTTCAAGTCGTCTCATCTTTGATTTCTTTGATGAAAAACAAACAAGAAAATGCAGTTTGTTGTCCCAACTTTGATAATCCTACAGCTGAAGCGCACGCTGGGGCGATGATAATCTATCCCCAATAGCGTCACGTATCTTTGCAAAAAAAAACTCAACGCGGAAACCGAAACTGTACTGGGGAAGAAGAAGAAATATAAAAGAAAAGAGGTTGCCAGAAATCATGTGGCTGTGCAACACTTTTTTTTCAGTCAACGTATTTGTAAGTTCTTAAAGCCACAAAAAAATAGGTATCATTGTTCTTTTCTGTTTTTTAATATTGAGTGTGTGCCTTCGATGACCCACGACTCTGATTCTCTTTGGTGGTTGTGTCTAAACCATAGAGAAAGGCACTGACCACGGAGAGAAGAGAGTGAGCGCGACTCAAACCGGCCAGCTCTCGATCGACTGTTTTCGGGCGGAAAGAAAATGAATTTCGAGCCGCAAATTGTGTTCTGCGTAGTTGGGCTCTCGTATGTCACGTACAACTAAAAACCTCGGTGCGCATAAATACCCCGTCAGTGTCTCTTTAAGCCTTGTACGACGGTCCTGACATTGGACATACAATAACTGCCCGCAGACATGTTCGAAGCGCATATGTATATGAAGCCAACATGCTCAAGAACGCATAAGGCGTGATATGTCTGCCGTCACGTATGCAGCGAATTGCTGCGTGTCTTTGGTATTATGTCTGTAGCAGTGTGACGCTTGGACTACGTTCTAACTTACCAGCATTTATTTCTTATTAGGGCTGCTTGTTTTCCTGCCAGAAATATCCGGTTCTGTTCCGATTTCCACTATATAAGCATTGTGTGATCTGCTTTGATATCGGATAAGAAATCCCTTACGCTCTTCACGGCAATAGCTTTCGCGTGTTTCGTACAATCGCACGTTGTTGAACGAGAGGTACATTGTACCGTTTCAAAATGGCGGTGTTGCACTCTAACCTCCTCATTAGGGAGTTCTAAAGTTCGTTTTCGCCTCCGATAACGATAACGACATACGCGTAAAGGCGCCGGGGGAGTATCGGGGGTCGTGATGGAAACTTTATGAAGCGATCTACAAGAATTTCTTATTGTGTGCCGGGTTCACTGAGCCTTTATCGTCGAGGTACGACTAGACACTTTCAGTCATTGAAGAGGAGAACACCAGGGCGTCTCTTTCGCACGCCCGGCAGCCAGTACCTGGACGCCGCCTTCCGCCGTGCTTTAGCTGCGGGGTCACGCTCGAAGTCCACGAGACGCCGAAGCAATATCGAAGCTAGGCATGCTCGTGCTAGAGGAAGGACAGCTGAAACTTCTCCCTGCTGTCCTCATCCTGTCAGTCACTTTAAACACCGAAAGAAAGACGGATGTTGAAATGGGGAAGTAGGGTGCGGTAGATCAGAGCCGGATTAAGAGGTTTCGAGGGCCCTGGGCTGAGCAGTTCCATCTGAGGCACCTCGGGATGATGATGATCATGACGACAGCAACAACGACGACGATGATATGACTGGTTAACGCGGTACTTTTTAGAAAGTCTAAGTTATTTTTATGTTTTTACGTTTGTGCCTCGAGCAATGTCATCGCTCAAAAAAAGGTCAAATTCTGTGGTCCCTTCGAGTAAATTACTATTTATAGGCAAATGGAACGCGCTTATCCAATGACTGTCACGACTGGCTTTTCAGTAAGCACTCTGGGTTAGAACTGTTGAACTATCGTTTGATGGGGGATTGAGGTGGCCCGCGGCAGACGCTCACATACAGTGTGTACTTTTTTAGCTGCACCAAATTTTTAAATAAAGGGGAAAAAGTTATATGAATGGTATTTTCACTGCGTGTTTATATGGCTCGGCGGATATTAGATGGGAATATAACCATCACTATTATCAAGTGAATTAACTGAAATTCGTTAATTAACTCTTTAATTACTGCGAGTAAGATATATGTATATATATTACAAACTTTGAGGCGGCCATAAGCCAAGACTGTTCTATTACCACAATCATATAGCTTCTTTCCCGTTAACTTAAGAACTTGCTGCAGCTAAAAAAATTAAAAAAAAACACCCTGTAGAGTAGTGAGCGGGAAGGACCAAACAGAAGGACCAGCATCTTTACCAGTCTCTCTGGTGTGATCGATGGATTCCACTCGGTAGTCATTGTCTAGATTTTTGATGATCCAGGTGGCAGAGTCTCCACCGAATGTCTTGGGACAACTGGCGTGCAAATTTAGTCAGCTTCGGTAGCTTTTCTCGCTTCCTTCTCTTCTTGGACTCTGTTTTCCAGATGGAATCCCCACTTCCCCACCCCTTCCCCCAATTAGATGCGTATGACAGGATATTCAAACGGCAAATTACAAAGAACTGCGCAACCAGAATATGGTCTTGTCATATTGGTGGCCGTTTTTGTGACTCAAACCAAAGCACTAAAATGCAGACGAGTGAAGTGATCTGGTTGGCTACCTTGTACTCTCACTCTCTGGTTCAACAAAATCAGCCACTCAGAGGCAGAAACATGAAGCCCAGTAAATAAAAATGTCGTCCTTTCTTTTCTTTTTTTTTCTTGCGCAGTCTGCTTTTTACTTTTTTTTTCTTTCTGTGGATTTCAAGGAATAATTTAATATGTAACTTTTTTTCTGGAAGGCCGAAGGCAATTTCTCTCATGCTTGTAATAGTCAGAAACATTTTAAACTCGTTATTATAGAGAACGCGCGTTCTCCACATTGCTCAAAGGCTCCATACGAAGACCGTGAGCGCATCCAGTCAACCATACCTGCAGCTTTCAGCGCCAACAGACTTGACAAAAGGCTCACCAGTGCACCTTAGACCGAGGCGAACAATTATCCCACAAAAAGAAGACAGGTTCAGGTCTCCCTTCTGACTTCAACTTGGACACAATTTTGTTTTCTGGGGAACAGTGCTTTTCGGGCCGCAGAGGCGAACGACGCATCGCAGAAAGCTAAAAGTCCGCCTGTCATTTGACGCCAGCGGTGGTTATACGCACGCGAGACGTCGATCGCGATACGCATTCCGCGGCTCCGTGGCGAACCCCCGTTCCGCGGCTATCGTGTTCTTGGTCTGACGTAATGTTCGGTGCTGTTGCAGGGCTTCGTGTCTGACGCAAGGAGGGTGATGCCTCTGCATGGGATGTTCTAGGTACTGATAGTCCCCGTCAAGGAATATGAAGAAGGTACGGAGCCTTGAGGAAGCTCCAGGCCCTGTCAAAAATGGAGCAGATTTTCCTGACGATTGCCGTGTCCTTGTGATAACTAAACGGTGACAATCAGTTCGGCGAACGACGTTTCATCGAATTTATCGTTTTGTCGAAAGTTCGTTTCATCGAAAGGTTCCGCGTTTCTGGAAAGAGAAAAGTCACATTGCACGTGCGTTTCGTTAACCCTTTACTTCGGTTAATATTTACTTCGAACGCTTCATGCATGTGGTAAGGCGACCGCGTGCAGCGCGTCTGCTTACGTGCCCAGAAATTATCCTCGATGCTTCGGTATACATCGGCGCAACTTTGTGGGTCGCTACCTGACCGACGCCCGATCGGGACGTGCCTCGCTCGCTCCCCAAGAAGTCACTCACACAATATGCACTTTCATAACAGTTTACTTAGCTAAACTCACGCGTCGATGGTCAGCGTCCCCCGTCCTCGTCGTCGTCCTGGTCGTCGTCGGCACACACGTCCTCACTGTCCAGTCCGCAGGTTCCGAAGGGAGCCCCCCTAAAAAAAAAATTGGTTTGCTCTTTATGTTTATACAGCCTTGATGGGGAGATGCGCCTCAACGGGTAATCGGTCTCTTAGCTGTAGATGAGAAATTTAGCCAGTGCGGTACAACCGCTAACCTGGGGTTTTTAACGTGCATCACGCAGTAGTGATCACACGAACGCGTGCCGGTACGAAACTCATCCAGATCGAAACGGGCGGGGGCGGCGGGGATTCGAACCCAGGAGGTTCCCAGCGCAAGCTTTCGCTCCACGCTCCGAGCTGAGACGCGTTAGCCCACTCGGCCACTTCCTCCCCTGGAGCCCCCCTTGTCCCGCTTCCCTTTTTGTATCCTCGCCCCCACCGATCACGTGCCCACCACGATCCGTTCACGTGAGCACCCACGCCCTTGCCACGGTCCCCGCACGATCTCCGAGGGGCGATGACGAGCCGTATGGCGGCGCTCCCCCGCCCAAAGATCCGGGTGAGCAGGGGACGGGCCGCTCGGCCTTGGCAGGGCGCGGGAAGAACGGGCGAAGGGGGCGAGGAAATGCGGGAAAGACGGGACTGCAGGGGACGCGGCCGGACGGATCCCCACAACTTCGAAAAGCGAAAGATCAGGGCGAAAGAACGTTACGCGAGTACGCCCAAGACTGCTTTACGTGCTAAGAAGGCGCAAAGCCAGTCAAGGACGACGTCTAGGACGACGTCGAGGACGACGCCTAGACGACTTTCTAGACGATTCGAGGACGATGTCGTAGGACGACGACGAGCACGACGAGGACGACGCTCCAGGACGACGACGTCTGAGGACGACGCCAGGGACAGCCTCTAGGACGACTTCTAGACGATTCTAGGCGATCTGAGGACGACCTCGAGAACGACGTCTAGAAGACGACGTCTATGAATTCACTTTGATTCCTCTTAATTCGCTTGTCATCCTTCTTAATTTCATTGCCTCTAATTCGCCTGAGGAGTCACGTAAACGTTTTGGTACCTTTTGTGTCGCCGACGTGTTTTATGCTCAAGGACTTTGAAGGTGGGACTGAACGTAGGAGACATATAAGGCTTCTCGCCTCAAAAAAAGGGATGTGCGTTGGCGTGGTACGCAGACGGAAAGAAAAGTGTGCGAAAACTGCGGGGGCACGAAGGCGATTTACATGTAAAAAAACGAGGACGACATTGCCTCGTGCGATTAGATGCGCTACTGGGGAAGGAAAGCTATACTGTCGAGTGCGCTAGGGGGAAGAAGGCAAAACAGTCGCCTCCGTCAACAAACACACAAATCCTCAGTGTGCTTTTGTGTGTTTAAGCGAAACGTTTTGCGGGTGCGCTGTTCCCACCGTACAGTACATAAGCAAACAACTCACCCAAACCTCTGTGTTAACTACTTCAATGACTGGACGCCTTGCTGTATCTCAGCCCCAAGTTGCTATCGCTCTGCATGACTTCGCATGCTATACCGTCATCGAACGAACCTGTTTTGTTACTTTTTTTTTTAAGCCAAAGCCAAAAGCGATGGCAGTCTGCCTCTACTGTTTGATCTTCTTGGTTTTCTTCTCGGTTATCATGTTCTCCCGGAAACTTAGTATACAGATGAATGTTGCATTTTTTCTAGCACAGGGTATTAGCATTACTCACTTCCTTAAATGATAAAAAAAAGAGGTGGTGGCGTGTCATTTTTGCTTGTACAAAATGACTACAAGTGCTGTATCAGAATTTACTCAGTTACGGGCGATGTTGAGTTGTTGTATTGTGTACGCTATTAATGTATATATATTTGCTGGTTTTATCGTCATAATGGAATCATGTGGCGACTCTTATCCCAACTTCTTTGTCTGGTTGTAATAGAAAACAAGTATATTATTTTCTTGTCAGAGTCTTCACTATTAATATGGCAATGCAACTTATAAACAAGCACTTCCATTCAGTCACTGCTGCAATGGTTTAAAATTATGGCAATAGACAACAAAAGTACATATTGATTCTAACGCCACGATACGTTTTATCACCTTGCTGTCGGCCAGTGTTGAGCCACGATATTATAATGATAAACAAACCTCATAGCCTAAGAAACGTTCAGCGCAATACCAAATTCAAAACATATAAACCACTGAAAACTTTAAAACATCTTTAAGCGCATTAACTGGAACCAAGTTACATTACCGACAAGCGCGAACCTCGCGTATAAATCTTTTCCAGATATTTCAAAATTTTTATGAGAGGTTTTCCTCAGGACGGTCAGTCAGTGTAAACGAATTCACAAGCCTCCGGATGACAAGGGACTTTTGAAACCAAATAGACGGAAAAAAAATAGTATGTTTCAACTGTTCAATACAAAAATCAGATGATCTAAAGACTTTTAAAACGTTTCGAAATAAACTTGTTAGTCTACAGAGACGTGTGATGTCTATTGTTAAACAAACCTTTTCAAAAGGGAAAGATAATAAAGAAACAGAAATATGGAAAGAGATTAATAACTTCAATTAATCCATATGGAACAATTTAGATGATGGCTTGTGAAGAAGGTACCCTCTCAGGTGTTCTCAATTCTTTTATTAATTACTTAGCAGATGACGTTGCGGTGTTGAAATTAGCTTGGTCCGTGTACATCAAACGTTATTATACAGAGTTTCTTTTTACATCCGATATGAGGCGAAGAGAGGTCGCCTTACCATCTTCAAAACTTAGGGTGCAAGAGTCACGATGTTAATGGCTTTAACATTAAAGTAACAAAGAGTATCATTGCTGACGTAATGACGCCTGTATTGACATATATTTAACGTGTCCCTTCAACTGGTTGTTTCAACTGTATACAGGACGGTTATTGTAACCTGCAAAAAACGTAAGAATCTTTAAAAAATTATAGACCGATTTCCTTATTTTCAATTGTTTCAAAGGTCTCGAAAAATTGTGCACCCCCCAGATTTTCTTGTTATCTAGAAAAACAACACATACTCTCTTCCTGATTTTTCAACACAGTTTTGAAACAGGCACTCAACCCGAAACAGTGCAGCTAATTTTTAAAAAAAAATACAATAAATATTAAAATATATCGAGGATAAAGAGCTTATTCTAGGTGTATGTTGACTTGCTAAGACTGATTGTATTGTGTATAATAACGTACTACTACAAAGTTAGAGGACATATGGTATCCAAGGAACTGGACTTCAACTTTTTTCAATCATATTTGAGAAGAAGGAAAGTATTGGATTTAGCGTAAATAGTGTTCAACCCAAAGGTGAATCAGGTCCCCAAGGGGAATGACCTTGGGCGCGCTATTGTTTATAAATATCTATGTATAAATGATATCGAACAATGGGCACTGGGGCTTTATTTCAACGTAGGCTCTCTAGACAAAAGGCCAAACAACTTCCGAGATCAAAGAGAGCGGCGGCGCCAGTTGTTGAACGAAAACCCACTTATGAACGCAGGTTATTGGACTAAAATAAACTTTGAACAAATCAAAATTCCAGTTTTATTTTGGGCCACGGAATCATCACTGATGCCTTTAAACATCACGATGAATTCATCTAACAGAGATTACAAAATCCGTTAAAGCCCTTGGTGTCGTTTTACTGAATCACTTTCTTAATTTGAACATTTGAGCATGTATCTGCAAGAAATGTTTGCCAAAGCATTAGGAATATATTATCTAAAACTCGTTTATGTTTCCCTTTTAGTGAAGTTGCACTTGTATTTGTTCTCTGATCTACACAGATTACGTGTACTGTCACCTGGTTGGGGAAAAACAACAAACGAAAACTTGACGCGCTGCTTCTTTAAAATATATTTCGCATCAGTGAAAATGTTTTGCATTCATCGGGAGCTTTTCGAAAACAGAAAGTTGTGACAATGGTCATTTCTAAACTATCTTTGATGCTGGTCTCTACATTACGAGGTAAACAAACTAGCACACTTTTTCTTTCCGTATATACTGTCAGGCTTGGTGAGCAAACAGACGCGTGGAGAGCGCTGGGCCTGCTTGTTTCTGGTGTGTTACTACTCCCCTAAACATTAGCGATTTTCTACTTTTCCTCTGGCACGATATCGGTTCAATGCAGTGCCGTCAGCGTCAGCCCGGAAATTTGCTTCGGCACCGGTGCGATGACTCCCTGGCTTCCACCCATTTTTTAAGCACCACAGAGTTGTCATTCCCCAGTGACGATAAGTTCGTCAGGGCATCGTGGCCACGAACGCGGGCCGAATATTCGTCGCAATGATTGATTGTTGACGAGCGCATACGTCGAGTGACGCAGTTCTCGTGTTAACGTGAGCTGGGCTCGGCTGACGTCAGGTTAAGACCGCTGACGCGCTTTGGGCCATAGTGCTTATCGCATAGGCGGCAGGCGGAGAGCTTTCTGGAAGAAATTTCAAATAGTCCCGCTATATTTTCAAATGTTCTGCCAGCTGGCGCGACGTTCACCCTCTTTCTTTGAGCCAACTTTAAACGATGAGCGATTAGTAAAGTCCCAATTTAAAGTCATTCATCCCAGCCCAGAATTCGTTCATGGCCCCTTTAAAATGCCAGCTCATGCTGAACCCTGGGATCCTGGGTTCAAACCCACCCTGCCCGTTTCAATCTGGATGAGCATCCGTATACCGGCGGGCAGTCGTGTATCACTATTACGCAGTGCGTTAAAAGCCCAACGATAGCACTGACCAGCACCTATCCCATTCAAAGAGACTGAACCCACTGGTAGACTAACTTCGTATAAACGCGTCACCTGTGGTGGCATACGTATGTACACCTACGTCGCTTTTGGGTGAGTTCGAATGTGAAAATAATGACATTACTAAAAAATCGAAAGGGCATGCTACATGGCACGTTATTAGAAACAGAGGGATAATGACTTTTTTGTAGCTGATCGATGTAATAAGGTGTAGTGTCTTGTTTTCTGCATGTGTTGTCTGAAATGTTTCCGGTGCTTTTCTGCCACATGGGGTAAGGCTCTTCAAGCTGCAAGCCATGCGGCTTTTTGCGCTCTCTCCCTCCCTCTTTTGTATAAAAAAGAAATAATGAGATTATTCTAATGCTGCACAAAAGTCTAGCGACCGACCATTTTAGCCGCGATCCTTTCCCCCATGTAATGCATGAAACGGACAATCGAGTCTGTTGAAAATTATCAGATGTAAGCGCCGTTTTTCATTCCTGAAAGAACCATCGCTTTTTGGTTGCGTTGAAGCGGCTTCCACACCTACCATGACTCTCGATGTGTTTTGCCAATATATTGCGGCGGTCTGCGAGTCTGCACCGCCATCCGAGCACCTAGAAGACAAGGCCTGCTCATGACGTCATCGTTGGTGAATCCCCGACCCGCCTCTGGCGGCAAACACGATCGAAGCTCGACCAGAGTCGCCGGAAAGCGGCAGACGCGTCCGTCTTGGCGTCACCGCATGCTACAGCGTCGCACTCGTTGTGAGACTGCTGCAAAACGCGTTGGCGGCGACGCTGACGCTCGATGGGCGCGCCGCTCCGTTGATCCACTGATGACGTTCGGCTTAGCAAGGCATCATTCCGGCTGACGGGGACGATTAAGCACATTGGGCAATTACTAACAGCTTTCTTAACCTAAGCTCAAGCAGAAACAGAAACAAAATATTTCGACAATCCTCAGGTTATTGCGTAAAACGTGTGCATGCTGGCTCGCAGCGTTTTCGGCTGCGCAACTTGTTCGTGAGACGCACACGAAACAAAACAAAAAGGTGAAAGCCTGCTTAATAAAATAATTCCGGACGCCATTTCTTCCCCCGTATTCACCCTTAGCACGTCGATAAATAGACGGAGGAATCATTTATAAAGAATAGGCCTTTCCCTAATTACCCAAGCGTCATGTAGCACGGCGTGAGTGTATGTTAATAAAGCTCTGCACGTGCTGCGCCTGCGAGAAGTAATGGCATTTTCTTTCCTAAACGCCTTATTTTAACAATTTAACTCCGAATGTTTGCACAGATGAAAAGCGCGCGCGTGTTGCAGTATAAGGCCTCCTGCGCTGAAGCTTTGAGCAGGCTGTAACGCCCTCGTTTTGGGTAGTACAAGCTCACCTGATCGAGCCTCGCGCTACTTATGGCACGTTGGTCGAGCTTTTTTAATTCCTGCCTGGTCCTGAAGAACGAAAAGCGTCTGGACGCCAAAAATCAGCCAGACTCAACGTCGTAATGACCATGCCAGAGTTATTACAATAAACGCTAGAGGCTCAGCTGGCGCTAGTGTCTACGGGACTTCCGGTTGCAAATTGAAGCAGACAGCATGCAGTCTACTTTTCCAGCCTCCCTGTGTATTCCTATGGGAAAACGCGCGTGAATTTTGTCTCTTTGCCGGAAAATAACATGAATAACTTTTGTCATATCGGTTGTAACGGATAGTATGTACCTTTATTTGTATTGTGAAAGTGTAATTGCTTTAGTTACGGCATTTTTCTTTACCACTGAGCGATGTTAAACTTCGCTCTATTTCAGGCCCAAACCCCTGTTTCAAGGAAGGTATGTGAAAACGAGCGACGGTTCTAAGCAAACTAACGATCGAAAGGAATGTAGTGTGTGTTCAGGTTCGCTAGCATTTCGGTGGTGCTTATATATTGCTATAATATGCCCGTCCTGTCATTGGATGAAAATGACTCCGTCGTGCGCATCTTTACGATCGGTTAAAGAAGCATTCGAACGCAAAAAATAAAGCACGTGAGCTACGAAAGGTATGTCTTTTATTATTTCCCATGTCTGGCAGTTTTTATCGGGCACCTGCTCTCTGGCTTTCCTTATTTGCAAAGATTTGGAGCGTGCGGGTGATGCTTTGAACCATTTGAACCCAGAACAAGCATCTTCACAGTACTTATTTATTGCAAATCTGACTATATTACGTGACTTTCAATTTATTTTGATCGTCTGCAAGCACAAGGAGTTACTTATCCAGTGTTACTGCGTAGTTCTTGCCGTCTCTCTCGGTTTTCTACATGTCCTTCGTTCGTTTGGCACGTATATCCCCCATGTTGGAAAGCGTCGACGCCGTGTTCGCGCTAACAGTGTCCGACAGTGCACAAAAATACACGTACGAAGCCGTTTTAGCACCGTTTTTAATGCGATGAATTTGAAAGAAAAACACCGTAACTGACCATTTATTTCGTCTGCGTGACTGAGAAATGTTCCAATGTGCCTAGTACGTACAGTTATTCGTGATATTTGCTCTTATAATCGAGCGCAGAGAGAAAATGCACTCGCTTTTTCCCATAGGAATACATTACCGGAAGTCAAATTTAGACTGCTTGCTGTCTGCTTCAAAATGCAACAGCACACTAGCGCCAGCTGAGCCTCTAGCGTTTATTGTAATAACTCTATGCGTAAGACAATCAAAGTGCCAAATTCATGCCACCACCGCTGAGGGTACGCGTCTATTATCACTGGGCGGTGACGTCGAAACACCTGTGTCGCGACGCTTTCATTTTCTTTTCTTTGTCATGTCTACTTTGGAACGCGTGAAACGGCATCTCATGTCTCGCGCTCTTAGCTTTGACGGCGTTCGGAATTTTGTTGTTTCTTTATATTTTCATCGTGATCTCGTGCTCCGCACCAGAGCGAGCACACTTCTGCAAGCCTGACAGTTTGAGACGCTCAAGTTTGTGCTACCCAAAACAAGGCCTAACAAGTCCTTTTTCGCAGCACCCCTGGGCAACGCAGGAGGCCCATACCTACGTTCGTTTCGAATAATTTTCCTTGGTACCATAGTTGGGTAACATACCATGGCTCTGTTCCAAATCTTACTCGCGCTGGAGGCGGGGTGGGTTTTCGAATGCCAAGGTACAGAACCTTTACCCTAGAGAGAGTTGTGTAAATTATGGAACATGGCCATTATTTGCTGAATAGACCTATTGCTAAATAACCCAGTCATCAAAGAATGCTGAAAATGTAGGTCTACGCGCCGCACGAGCTCGCCTTCCCCGTATAAAAGATTCGAAGTAAAAATAACCAAAATAAGGTGTTAACGAACGCCCGTGTACAGATGCCTTTTGTTTTGGGCTTTTGCTTTCGAACAGATACTGCAGACGCCAGCACGTGCAGCGTAAGAGTTACCTCGATGTCCCTCTGTTTAGGGTGATGCCATCGTTTGTAGTACTCGATGCCGACAGCACGCGCTCACAGGAAAAATACAAAGAAATCGCAGGAAACAAAATGTCGCTGTAGCACAGTCAACGCCACGAGCGCGTGCAGGGACACGCTCTTTCACGCTTGATGAACAAAAAATAAAAATAAACGTTAGAAACAAAATGGCCAGATGTCATCACCCCAAGCAAAGCGCACATGAAGCACCCTAGTGCAGCGCGTGTAACCACACTCGCAGCATGCTCCTTGGTGTTTGGGTAAGTAAGCAAGAAGATCTATTTCAGATTTGCTCTGCAAACTCTCCAACAAAGTAATTGAAGGAAAAACAAAGTTGGGTTGTAGTGTATGTTTATTTAGCCTAGAACTTAGTCTGCCTCAACGGGCGACTTGTCTCCCAACTGTAGATGAGAAATTTAGCCAGTGCAGTACAAACCGCTAGGATGGGGTCTTTGAAGTGCACCACGCAGAAATGATACACGACCTCACGCCGGTACGATGATCATCCAAGTACTTTGGAATGAAGCCCCTCGATGTGTTTGCGTTTGTCTTGCAAGTGGCGTCTCAAATGTGCCAGTGTACGAGGCCCGTGTCGCGAGCGGCAATTTAAAGCAAATGGCGGCACAGCTCTGAAATGAGTGGCCTTGGCAGTGAATGAGGCGGAGACCCGGCTCGTGGCACGTGTCTTGCGCGCTTGCGCGTTTCCACAACAATTATTGGCAATCCTTGTAAAAAAAAAAAAAAAAAAAAGGTTTTATTAAAGTTTTTACTTTGGAAAATCACCCCTTTTGCACGAAGAATCAATCAGGTACTTCTGAGGAACCATTCAAGAAAGACGAAGGTTCTCCGTAGAACACTGTATACAGTGGATGTTTTAAGGCGTTCCATTACCTTTGCCCGTCTTTTCACTCCCACGCAAGATGTTTCCATCGTTAATTCCCGAAGCTCACAGGACTTTGAAAGTGTAGTCGCGTCACCGGAATGGTGGGGCGCGTTCAAGATCCGTAAGAAGGCGCGTAGGGCATAACCATTAAAGTTATCGGCTTGTATTTTTTTATGTTTAGAGGCCTTGAGTTCTATAGAGGTCTGTTCGGTCGGTTTCTTTGGTTACCTTTATGTGTGAAGTCGATGCATCGCCATGGGGGACACGTTACCCCTGTTCAAAGGTATGTGGTACCGTAATCACGTGGTAAACGCCTTTCTTTTATGACTTTATAGGGCTTGATTGTGAAAACGAAGCTTTGTTTTATGGCCTGCATAAATAGACTACGCATCGCAGAAACCTCAAACTACCAATAATATGACGCTAGCGGTGGCGACAAAATGCAAAATAATAAAACAGAAAAAAAAATATTTTTTTTTCTCCAGGAGTCAACGTTTATTTAGGCCGAATATTCGGCGGTCAAGCAATGGCTAGTGAGCGCCTGTCACTGGAACACTATTCCCATAAAAACGTCAACAAGAAAAACAAAATTGTTTGTCTTGTTTACAAATTGGCTTCCGTGAAATAAATGCCACAGATGCCCACAATTGGATTACTTGTTTCGACAAATACTCCTACGTGGCCTCGGCTCAAGGAGAAATTTCTTTTTCTAGCTATCTCATCTCGTGGTCATATAACGTCATGTTCTCGTGCAAACTTTCGCGTTCTATCACCATGCACATATGCAGGGAGTTTCACCTTTCTGCGGTGCGTAGTTTATTTATCCGTGTCGAAAACCAGGGTTTCACCTTTTTAGTCGAACCCTGTAGACGTAGTACTGCGCCATATGGTCACGGGCACATATGGGTCATGCGGCGTGTCCTCAGCCAGAGAGCTAACAGCACAAAACTCAACCCGGTGTGCCAAGTAGCAGCCAGGCTCTTTAAATCGACCGCAAAAATCGGTTTCTTAACCTATGGCGTTACGATTTTGTGGAGCGTTGGCCACAGGTGGTGCATTTTTTCTATAAAATTTGCAAAGAGCTTGAACTTGCCTGAGGAATAGAGTAGAAAAAGAAAAAGGCTTAACTCTATGAAAACGCAGCAAAGCAACCGGTCTTCAAACAACAGGGCGCCCTATGGTTTGAAGACCGGTATGCTTCGCTGCGTTTTCATAGGTTAAACCTCCCGTCTTTTTGGCCTCAGGTAAGTTCGCTCTTTGCAAATTTTATTTTAAAAAATTGCACCACCTGTGAGTAACGCAGCACAAAATTGTAACGCGATAGTTTAAGAAACCGAGTTTTGCGGTAGATTTAAAGAGCCTGGCCGCTATATGGGACACCCTGTATGAATGAGTGATTCGTCTCGTCTCTTCTCAGCACACAGACTTCAGAGGAGGGCAGCCAGCAGTGGGTGGACAGAGCAGACGTGGTGGTCATTGGTGGTGGCGCCGTGGGTACCAGCGTTGCCTACCACCTGGCCAGGTTTGGTGTCAAGAAGGTGGTCTTGCTTGAGAAATCGGAACTCACCGCTGGATCTACCTGGCATGCCGTCAGTTGCTCATTTATTCACACCCCTGTTAAAATTTATATATAGCCATCATCTGTAGACACCGTTCGAAAGTCACGTGCCGGTTATTGAGAAGGGCTGAACCACTGCACAATGGCGGAACAACTGACACTCTGAGACGTGCGAGTCATTCCATAAGATAAGCGAACGTCGGAGCGCGACCAACGCTAGGAACCGACAAACCAAACAGCGTCGAAAGTGCAACGTCACTGCAATCATCACCTTTTTCCGTGAGTGCATTTTAGCCTTCTAATTTAACCAAACACAAAGTTTTCCATGACATTGCGGTTTTAGTCCACCATTGTGCAGGGATCGCGAAACTGCCAACAGAGGGCAGTCTTTCGAAGGGGTCTGAGCAAGTCGTCTGCTTCTTGCGCCAAAGCCGTGGTGACGTCAAAACGACCGCGAGCTCATATTGGCTCATTGAAAACAACAAAAAAATAGTGGGATTATTTCGGTGCTAAATGCTTTGAGGTCTGCCTTTGTCTGCCCACTATTTTTTATATTTTTCTTTTTTTCAATCAGCCTATAAGGGCGCAGCGTCGTTCTGACGTCACCGCAACTCCTGCACGAGAAGCAGACGACTTGCCCTCCGCATTGCCCAACGTTAGTAGAACTCGCAGATGGGAAACTCACTGTTGAAACCTGGGCCGCTGGCGTCCACCGAGACCGAACGGATGGATGGATGGATGGATGAATACGGCTGAGCCCTTTGGATCGGGCGGTAGCTTACGCCACCTAGCCAATTTGTCTTACCATTTAAGCTTAGAATATTTAAATGTGAAAACTATATATTCAAATTCAAATTCAAATTACTTTATTTGACATTCCTTGTCGGACAAAAAATGCCAGGGCAGGAACAAAAAGCTACAATACAGTAAGCTTGACGGGTTCCCTGCCCCTACCGTAGCATAAGAAACAACCAAACCGACAAACAAGACATATACATAGAAATTCAAACCATGAAAAATATACATGTAATCAATTTACATCAAATATATACTAATACTGACATCGTACACATTAAAACATGTATTCCGACAGTTCATACTATACAGGAAAAATATAAAGCAATATACAACAAAATGTTTGCACTATTATTCACTATGTGAAAAAGTGTTCTTTCAATGTTTTTTACAAATGGTGTGTATATCAAGGTTCCTTTTCTCTAAATAGTTTAAACAACTAGGCATGCGGTGTTGCAGCCTGTCTAACCCATGATTAGTACGGGAGAAGGGTACCAGCCAGGAATCCTTTTTTCTAATATTATACGATGCATCATGAGGTCTTTTAAGGTTACACAACTTGATAAAAGTGGAATTGTTATTTTTAATGCTAAGTTTATATTTCATTATTAGATTAAAATTGTATTAAGTGCTGGAAGGGAAGCACATTAGAGTGAAGCAAATAATTCTTTTGTGTGGGCATCGTATGGGGCATTTACTATATGACGAATAGCTTTTTTTTGTAATAAATGCAACTTAGTTTTGTTAGCTTGCGACGTCACTCCCAGACAAGGTTGCAGTAGTTTATATGGGATGCAAAAGGAAGTTGTGAGACATTAGCTTGACTTTAGTTATTAGTATTTGTCTAAATCTACAAAGTATACCGCAAGCCTTTGCCAAGGTCCCAGCAACACAGTCCACGTGTGCATTCCAGCTTAAATGTTGATTAAAAGTTATTCCCAGTGTTTTGGCTTCATTTGTAGCTTTTATCATTTCTGATCCAAGCTGTATATTAATATCGCGAGTTATTAATTTTTGCACAGGCGCAAATAGTACAGCTTTTGTTTTTGAAACATTAATTTCTAAGACGTTTACCCTTGTCCACTCAAGCAGTTTATTCAGAGTAACATTTGCCAAACTAACGAGATCATTAATGTTATTTGACTGGAAAAAAAGACTGGTATCATCTGCGTAAATTAAGCAATTTGTGCACTCAATGGAATTTATTATATCGTTGATGTAAATATTAAACAACACTGGTCCCAATACACTTCCTTGTGGGACTCCCGAATGGACACTTAGAAGAGGAGAGCGTTTTCCGTTAATTACAACACTGTTGTTTTTCTATGGGTTAAGTATGATTTTAGAAAGTCGCCAGGGATTCCTCGGAAACCGTAATGTTCTAGTTTAGTGGATAGTATTACGTGATTAACTCTATCAAATGCTTTTGAAATCAATAAAAATACCTAATGTCAGTTTATTGTTCTCAAATCCGTTTAGATAATCAATTCTTTTTTGTGTCAGTAAAGCTAATTCAGTCGACATGCCTCGACGGAAACCGAATTGCCGCTCCGTAAGTATTGAGTGCTTGTCGCAGAAGGAAGAGACTCTTTTGCATATAATCTTTTCTAAACCCTTCGAAATAACAGGCAGTACTGAAACGGACGATAATTCGAAAAGTCATTTTTATCGCCAGATTTAAACAAGACACTCACTCTAGCGCGCTGCATGCTTTCCGGAAAAAGTCCCCGTGAGTAAACAAGTGTTGAGAAAATATAACAAAGCACAGGCGCTAAGATGTCTAATACAAACTTTATAGGTTTAATTTCTAAATCATCAATGTCACGGGCCTTGCTATTTTTGAGTGTCATAAAGTAGAACAGATTTCCTCACAAGTTGTCGGCGCAAAAAATGCCGTGTTTGAGTTAGGCGTTCCTAGAAATCGCTTTACTCCACTGCTATCAGTTCCAGAACACCACTGAGACTAAATTCGTAAAATACTTGTTAAACGCATCTGCAAGCTCATTGCCCACTACTGCTTTGTTGTTTACTGTTAAGCGTAGTTCTTCATTATGGTGAGAACCTACGGTTTAAAAGTTTGTGGATTTCGCTTGCCACACCACCTCACTCTGAGTACTTGAGAATACGTTCTCGTAATATGCCTTTTTGTGCTACGCAAGACTTTCGTCTACAAAATTTCTACATGTATTTTGAATTTGGAAAGATCATTCAAAGTTTCTCGTTTTGACAAATTTCCGAATATAAAACATCTCTTTTCTTGACCATTCTAAAACAATCATCTGACATCCAAGGCTTCCGTAATTTTTTGAATTTCTTTACTTCGCTTTAGCTTAAAGCAAGTATAATAAACCTGCTTAATGATGGCTATGAAATGTTCATAAGCTTCCTCCAGCATTTGTAGATTCAAGCACTATACTCCAGTCTATGTTTGTGATTTCACCTCGAAAAATTTCCAAAGTTTTCGCATTAATTTCTCGCATTATATACGACTCGGTATGTCGTGCCTTTCCCTTGAAAAATTCACTATCTTTAAAAGACATGTAAAATTGGAAAATGATCACTTAGACATGTTATAACCTACCCGACGTTACATCGTCATTCATGTTATTGTCGAAAACAAGTCAGAAAACTCTAAGAGTGGCAGCTAATTCGCGTGGGCTCAGTTACTAACATTCCTACAGGAGAAGGATTCAATAAGTACCTGAAATTCACGTGTGGCTGCCGTATTCTGCAATAGATTTATGTTGCAGTCGCCGCCTATAATAACGCGCAAACCATTTGTACTCACAAAGTCTAACAACCTATCCAGAAAATCAAAAAAATTTTAGATTTCCGTTAGGAGGGCGATAGATGACAGCAAATACATATGATTTGTATTGAAGCGTCAGAGCCTCATAATCTATGTTAATTTTTGAAAAATCTGATAACGAGGCTGATGACAATTGCTCAGTCTGCCTATCAGATGCTCTACCCCTGAACAGAAAGTGAGGCTATAAAACCCCCTTGCCATCAGTTAATAAGAAAATACCTAGTTTCTCGTGCTTTCTGCCACCATTCACTTAATCTTTGCTTGGTAATCTCTACTGTCTTGTAATCCACTTTTCCTTCGCTGTCTCTAAAACCCAATGACTTTATTAAATCTATGTTTGTCTTCGGTAGGCATAGAGGTGAAGCCCTTTACAGTAGAGTATCAAGTGCTCAGCCAGTCATCGTCCACCTCTCCACAAGCAGCGCACGCTGTATCCATTTCCTGGTACTTCGCTCTGTATGTTCTGGTTCGCAAAACACCTGTCCTTGCCTCAAACAACAATGAGCTTCCCCTAAATTATCATAAATGCTTTCTTTGGCAATAACTGTTTTGTTTAATCTATAGCTTTCCAGAGCCCTCTTTGTCTGCATTCCACTCTAGCCACCGATCTCTTTCTGTAGCGTAACTTTCTTCTTAACGGAGCCTGCTCTTCCGTAACCCCACTATAGCCTAAAAACTTTCCTCTTAATTTCCTAGTGCGCTGTCTCACTTTGTGTCATACTCCTCATGTATAAAAAGCTAAGAACTAAATGCGACAACAGCGCCACTCTGTATCATTTCTCTAACTGTAATCATGGTCGCGGTAGCTTTTAGAAAACATGCTTTTGCGTAAAAACTAACGGAAAAACTCTTTTTGTAGTACTTATATTGAAAGTTTACGTACAAAATGGGGAGCGCGTGTTGTTTTATAAAATCTTTAGTTCGCAAGGTTTTCATTATAATTAATATTGTTTTTATACAACAAGTACTCAGCCCGGTGATTTCAGGTAAGCACGTCTAAGTTAGGTGCATATTATACCACGGTAGTAATCCGCGGCCGTCCGCTTGGGAGTCAGGGGCAGTGCCTCGAAGCCCCTTTCACAGTATCTGTTCTGGCCCCAAAATGACCGATTACAACGAAAATGAAAGTCACGTGCAGTTCCTGGAACGGCCTGCGGAGAGTGGGGCGTTGGGATCCCATTAGCTCGGTTCTCGTGGACCGGTGTCACTTTTTCGGAGCAGTCTCTATGGCAGTTCCCAACTGAGTGGTTCTAGTAACGTTGGCGTGCCCCATTCCGAAAATCACCTTCTGTGAGCTGCGATTTGTCTACTGGACAACAGGGTATGTTGTGACTTCCGCGCGCAGTAGCCCCGCCTTTGTGGAATATCAGACGCCGCACACGCGGCCCAGTATTGCTCGGCAGGCCAGGGTGATAAGCACTGGAAAGGTGCGTACGGTGCTATAATTTTGGCGCCGACTATTCAGAAATCTATTTCTATCCTTGTCTTATATTCGTTGCATTGCGTTTAATCTGTAGGGCATGAAGTTAAAAGTGAAGTGACCGCGTGGATTAAGGTGAAATTCCTATAACTGCCTGTACACCAAATGTCATTTGTTTCAATTTCCCTTGTGTCTGTATCATGAACACTGCTTCAACTTCAACCTCATTCTTTTTTTCTCTTTTTTTAGCGCGAACACTAAGTGTCAGAATGCAGACATGGACATTGAAGATTGGGAGAGTTTGTTAAAAGTTGTGTTGATTGCTATTTTGGATATAAGTATGCTGGCCGCTTGTGTGTCTTCAAGGAAGAGAAATGATGATGATGATGATTAATGCATTGCCTTTTCTATTAAACAACGCTCAATATATGTATTTTGCAGGCTGGTCTTCTGGCATTGTACAACCCTGGCATCAACATGAAGAAGATTCACTACAACAGCATCAACTTCTTCACTCAGCTTGAGCAGGACACAAAACGGGTGTGTTTAGAAATAATAACTGACACCATTTTTTTTATATTAATAGTATCTAGAAGATCATATAAACGTTTAGCGTACGAGGTTCGGTAGTTTCAACAGTAGAAAAAAAACGTTTATCTATCTGTAAACCAACTTACTAGTTGTACAAGTAAAGATTAAATGTATTCAATGAAGGTTTCTGGAGTTTCTATTTCTTTTTTTTGGGGGGGGGGGGTATATTTTGTTATAGAGCTTCTCTAGAATAAATATTAAAAGGCACATTTAAAAGCACAATCCCGCTATGTTCTTTGAAAAATGTCGGGATGATGTGTAATAATTGTGTTGTGTGTCTGATTAGCCTGATTGGAAGTTAGTAAGTCCCAATGGGCGTCTAATGTATCTGCTGTATATGGGAAATTCAGCCAGTGCAGTACACCACACGCCGGTACGATGTTCACCCAGTTCGAAACGGACAGGGGTGAGGATCGAACACGAGGATCCATTGGGTTCTGCTAGCGCGAGTCTTCGGTCCACGTGCTCCGAGCTGTGCTGCATTAACACTCTACCCACTGAACACGAAGTCGTCTATTAGACGTCTAAAGACGTCTTGAGTCATCTTGTAGCCGCCCTGTAGACTTCATAGCGCTCCCTCTTTTTTGGGCTACAAGACGTCTTGCAAGGCGTCTCCTAGACATCTTAGGGACAGCTACAAGACAGACCCAAGGCACTGAGTCGTCTCTTTGAGATGTCTTTTAGACGTCTACGTCAAGATATCTTGAGACGTCTTGTAAAGGTGTCTTATAGACGTCTTGCGTAGCCCAAGACGTCTCTAAGCTTAGTCGAGCCGTTCAAGCCGGCTACGAGACGTCTTGTGCTCAGTGGGCTACTCGGCCACCGATCCCCCGTTTTCTCGTGGGATACAAGAGTGTTTTAGGGAACCGTTTTTGCACATCCGATACGGCATACGATGGGACCTCCGCTACGAACTGCGCATGCGCACGGAGTTCTGTACCGCGGAAGGCCCATCGTGCCCATCGGATGTGCACACGGTTCCCTAAAACTCTCTACAATCGTTTCGCTCAGTTCTATGACACGAACCTCGGTGACTTTTGCTCGCAGGATCTGAGCTTTCACCGTCCTGGGAGCCTCCGACTGGCCTCCAGTCCGACGCGGATGGACGAGTTCCGCTACCAGATGCAGCGGCAGGGCTGGCACGAGGCCCCGCAGAAACTGGTCAGCCCTGACGAGGTCAAGCAACTCGTGCCACTGCTTGACATCGACAAGGCAGGGGTAAGGAACCTAGCTGACACCTTTTTCCCAAATGGGTGGTGCCACCTGAACACGCGACTGGGTTCTGAGATTGAGTGACTAGAAAACAGCGCGCTCGCAAGGTTGTCCCACCCGTTCGACACCCAAAACGTCAGTGCTACACCTCGTTGGCTTATTGAGAGCGCTGTGACCAAGATGCGGCTCCCCCAAACTCTTTTTTATTATTTCGGCCCCGAAGGTGATACAAAGAAGCCATTTTCTCTCTCTCTGCCGGGCCAGAAGGAAGGAGAGAGGGTGCCAAATCCCTTCACCGGTATTTCTGGAAAAGTTTAATTCAATATCACGGGGGTGCACGCACCCGGGATCGTCAATCTGAGCCGGTTTGCTGATAAATGCGGTTATCTCTCCCGGCGGTTAAAATAGCCCCAAGAAGAGAGGACGTGACCGGCTCCGTGTGGAGAAAGTACCTAGCAATCAAGCCGATTCCGCTCAGTGGACGTAAGCCGTGCCTGCCAGTTTTCTTTAATTCACACTGACCTTTACCAGAAATGCAACTTTACATGCCGCTCCTAAAGTTAAAAGGATAAATCTTTATATTCCCGTCTTATCCAAACACATGTAAAAAAATTAGAAAAAAAAAGTTTGAAAAAAGGAGAGAGCGAGGATGGGTGCAGTTTAAGACGCGAAGACCAGAGTTGGCAGTGATAGATGATCCAGAGAATAATAATAAATGGTTCTTTGTTCTAAATTTCATTTTGTGGCGTAAATATTGCGTAAACATGTTTTCTTTTTTATTTCATTGGAAAAATAGTTTTTTACATATATGTCTTAACCAAGCCGTTATAATAAAAATATTTTATAGGAGTGCCGCGTTCCTTGACCCCGATTGACAGTGCTATTTTAATTTTATAGAGGGCCGAGAACATAATTAATACACTATCCTTTCTTCTTGGGCAAAGACCCAATTTTGTCCAATGAGTCAAACTTATTTTTGGCATAATTTCTCGCTTATAAAGTGCACTTTTTCTGACGTCACTCCGCTGCGGTGGCGCTGATGTCGGTGCGGCGCAGACGCTCCACCTCCCGCTAATCTGGTTTCTGCGCACGCGCAGTGCCCACACTCTGGTGTGGGCAAACGCGGACTTGATTGCGAACATCACGTGGTGGTTTATACAAGCCGAAAACTCCAAAATCTCGAAATTCTCTCACAATATAAAAAAAGGAAAGAAAAGAAAATAGGTGGGCCGTCGTACGACCGCTACCTTTGTGGTTTTGTGGCGCTGCCTTCAAAATCGTTACCCAGATGGATGGATGTTAATGGCTATACCCTTTGTAACGGGTGGTAGCTTGCGCCACCTAGCACAAGTCTAAAAAAAAAAAAAGATTCCTCCCGCATTTTTAGGTTAATTTTCTCGCCCTAACTGTCACCTCTGGCCTGCCGCTCCTCTTCCTCCATTACCGCGGCCTGGCAGTCTAGTGTTCTAGCGAGAAGGTCTATCATGTCATTGAGCTTGATCCAGGTGAAAATCGGTCCATCTAAAAGCTGGACAATGAAACTTGTCCCAGCTTTTCCTTTCCAATAGACCATTTGCTATATTACCCAAGCATCAAAGAGAATGCAGGGATTGGTGTTCCACGCGCCACACGCGCACGCCTTCCCGTATAGAAGATTCGAAGTAAATAACCAAAATAAAGCGTTGACGAACGCGCGTGCAAGATGGCATTTGTTTTAGGTATTTGCTTTAGAAAAGTTACTACTGCTGAGGCCAGCACGTGTGGCGCGTGGAACACCAATCCCTGCATTCTCGCCTTGATGCTTGGGTAATATAGCAATAGGTCTATTCCTCTCTATCACTGACTGTCCAGGTCTTGGGAGGTCTGTACAATCCAGCCGACGGACACATCGACCCGTATTCCCTCACGATGGCGATGGCGTCGGAGGCCAAGAAGTTTGGCGCCCGCATCTTCCAGCAGACGGGAGTGCGGGAACTAAAGAGAGGGGAAGACTCTTGGTCGGTCGAGACTGACCAGGGCACCGTGAGGGCCTCCAACGTGGTCAACTGCGCTGGTCAGTCACTCGCAGTTGATTGTGCTCCTTGCCTGATTGATATTATTTAATTTGTTTACGAATAAGGACAACCCTTATTTGCTTGTATGATCATATAATTGATTTCAGTTATTAAAAATTTAGCACAACCACTTTTTTGCTTTTATTTTTGTACCGATTAAATAATTCGTTTCTTTATTAGCGAGGGATTAGTTCAATCGTTGTTAACTTACATGATTATACTGATTAATTGATTTGTTTATAAAAACCAAAACACTGCAACCAAAATTTGCCTACATAATATTAGCGATCGATTGATTGATTTAGTTAGAAACGAGTACATATATTATTTACTTACCTGATTGCTTATTTTTGTTCACTCACCCTGTTTATAATTGTTCGTCATTGGGTATTTAATTTATTGACAAACTGATTAATCAGTGTGTAAGCCATGGATAAGGCTTGTTGTCATACCAGTAAATCAGTTATTGTTTATCGACGTAAAATCCGAGCACATACTGAAAAGTTCGGGAGAAAGGCGCATGTTGGGTCCGCGAACAAAAATGCAGAGGGGCACAAAGTAGGGTGGGCTTCACCGCGTTTGCTTTGGCGCGGGCGTGTCAAGCTTCACCACTTTGCACCGGTGTTTTCGGAGAAGCAGATGACGCGGAGGAGAATCTCGGTTAGCCAGAGGGGCTTAGAAGGTTAGGGGTGGGCGCTTGATATGTTGTTTGTTTAACTTTAGAGCGTTTCATTAGTTGTAGTGGGTGCGTGCTCATTGTAATATAGAGGTGCGCTCTGTATTTTGCGACGTAATACGAATTACAAATATGCAGGTGTGTACATTGCAAGAAGGAATGATTTAGTGGAAAACTGGCAGGAAAACATATTCTGCGTGGTCCTCGTTCAACCCTGTTAAAATGAACGTCTTCTTCGAATGTTATATATATAATCTTCACAAATGACTTGTATATGAGTTCCTAGCAACCTGCTTTAGCAAATATGATGCAAAAGGTTCCTAGAAATAGTTTCATATCCACAAATCGTGAAAACTGAGCTATAGCTTTCTTTGCTGATAAAATACTCTTTTAATAGGGTTCTGGGCCTACGAAGTCAATGCCCTTGCTGGTGTCGAGTTGCCACTGGTGCCAATTCACCACCAGTACTTCATCACAAACTCTGTTCCAGAGCTCCAAAGACAAAGGTAGTGTACAAACATATTGTTCAAAAATCTCATAATATATTTCCTCTTTGAGATCTTCTAAGGAAAGAGTTCCTAAGCACTCAACACTCCTTTATACTGAAAATGCCTGCCCAATGGTTTCTTTGTCGTCGTCGCGCCTACTTCACATATTTGCTACAAGGGGCGCCAAAACCCCATACAGAAAAGCAGACGACGCTTGTCCGCTGTCTGCTACTACAGTTAACTGTAGCTAGCGTAAGCTACGTTATCACGTTAAGCTATGTGATAACGTAAGTTTTCCATGTTAGGTTACGCGGTAACGTGACCTTACGTGATCAAATAGGTCACGTGATCACGTAATGTTTTTGTGACACGAGTAACTTTTTCGGTCGTCGTTTGACTCGCAGAGCTCTACAGTGCTTAGCCATAGCCGGCATAGCTCAATAGCACGAGGCTGTCTGCGGCTCCTGGCATGCATACCGTGACGCCACACGTACACGCGCAGTCATTCCATTCCATTTATTGATCGTGGGCACTTCAACACCTTGTACTTATCCCCGACTCCTGGTGCTGCATTCTAAGTCGATCATACCTTACTGTTGTGTGCCTCTGTGCAACTCGGACTCGCGAAAGAAGGTGCCGGGGCTGTCGTTTCATGAAATTCCAAGCAACACAAACGACCGTGAGAAGTGGATTAAGCTGATATCAAGAAAAGACTGGATGCCAAATTCTACCTCCTGCTACTCAACCGTATGTAGTAGGCACTTTCTTCCAACGGACTTTAAAGGAGGGTGTAAAATTCGGCGGCTAAGAAAAGGTGCCAAACCAAGCGTATTTGAAGGTTATCCTTCCTACATGCAACCGCCGGCGAAAAAATCAAGACTTAACACCGCGATTGTGAAGCGCAATAGGGCACAGAACATCCTTAACACCACCGTTCTAGCTCTACAGTCAAGTGAAACCGGTGTCTACGCCGTGGAAGATACAGGTGTTACACAAAATCCCATGGAGTTGTATGCGTGTTCCTCGGACCCTAACGTCACCGCGATGAATGCCGGTATACGTGTGCTGACTTTCGAGGTGCGACTTCCTGCCGGGTCCGGGTATGTCAGAGGTGGAAGAGAAAGGTGCGCGATCTTAAGCTGCAGGTTGCGCGGTTAAAACAAACAGTGGACAGCTACAAAGAAGAACTGTACAAGATCAAGGAGGACCCTTATATATCGTCATTTCGCTGCATTATTCAGAAAGAAAATGAAAATGATCTCAGGGCGAAATTTCTTGTTGTCCAGGTTCACAACTTCAATAAGAAGAAACCCACATGGTCTGAAACAACAGTACGGCATGCTGTGATTCTCAGGAACCTTTCTACCAAGGCGTGCGAGTACATGAGGGGTGAAGGTTTTCGGTCAGCGAAGGATCGTTCGCGGTCCTGAGAAAAATCACTTGACTGCCGCATGTGGTCCGCGGGCCGTATGTTTTCCGGCTCTGCTCCAGAAGCAATAAAAACGCTAATTGGTTGCTGTTACAACGTCGGAAAAGTCCGCCAGCCTGTCTGTCTCCTTTTTAATTTGGATTGACTATTACTGTTGTCGCTATGACAAGCACCAGAGGTCTGGTAACATTTTAGCATAGAAACAAAACCAAGAAGTGAAAGCTAAAAGAAAGGTTAAGACTTATTTTATATATGAAAACTATACTGACGGTGCCCTGCGCTGGCTATGTAGCACGGGTTACGAATGTATTCAATTCGCAAATGGCGTCAAAGTGGAGTGTAGCAGCGGGCAGCGGAGAAGCGTCGTCTGCATTTTTGTATGGGGTTTTGGCGCCTCTAGTAGCAAATATGTGAAGCATGCGCAACGACGACGAAGCATGGGGAAGCCAACCATTGGGTAGGCATTATCAGTATAAAGGAGGCTATGCCTAAAGACATAATTTGAGAACACTAGGGATACTGTTTGATAACCCAGGGACTAGGGAACACAAAACAGAAGCCCATGTTTTGTTTTAAATTTATGTCACGTATTGGCTCCAGCACAACTTTTCTAATTGTGCTGGAGTCAATATTTGTTGTATCACAATACCTACAATGTCACAATACCTGAGCCAATACCCAACCATATCATGCGAGTCATAAATGAATGGTTCTTAGCAGTCTACTGCATTAGGGTTCTCTACATATACGAGTCATTGCGTAAAGCGCCTTCGAAGGACTCAATTTTCCTTTGCTACAACTGCCTAGTTTGAAGGCCAAAGACATACTTACTCAAATATATTGTACATAGGGACAAATGGGAGAAATAAAGTTTTCTCTTTAAGGATGTATCGGTATCTCCTAATCGAGCTCCTTGCCGCATGTCACTCGGTGTTGCAGAAGGAGTTCCCCGTGATTCGGCACCTGGAAGGGGGCTTCTACCTCCGCCAGGAAAGGACGGCCTGCTGGTTGGTCCTTACGAGCACCAGGATAAGATGCAGATCTGCGAGGAGTGGGTCACGGATCGGGTGCCGCCTGGTGCGTTTCCGAGCTCATTCGGACAACTGAAGATGAACCACAGTCACTGACAGAGTGAGAATGGCAGGGCGTGTCTGTTGAACGCCCGTCCTCTCAGCATGCGCGCTCCATGCCTTCCACCATGCTTTGGCTGCGCACGCGCACTCGAGGTCGCTTGAGATGCCGAAGCTACTGTCAAAGGTAGACAGCGTGATCGTGCTGAAGGCGGGACAACTGAAGCTCCTCCCTGTCGTTCTCACCTATGCTGTTCTAACTATAGTCCTTTGCAGATTAAGAAAAGTAAGACAAGCCCCTCCCACAAAGCTCTCTGCTTACTATGATTGGCCGATTCCTCCCCTCCACTCAGCTCTTCTATAGCGCCCTAAACAGTGGCATCGGATGTATTTGGGAGATGGGGGGGGGGGGGGGTGCATGACGGGAGGGAGCTAGGGGGGATTTCCCTTTCCTTTCCCCAAATCCTTTACTCGAAATGTCTGAGGGCAATCACCCCAGACATTTCCCCCTTTGTTTATATGCCCCTGACCCTAAAAGAATCTTGTTCAACCCAAAACACCTAAATGGTGTCAATTATTTGGTTTTACGTCTTGCTTCGATATCGCAGACAAAACACGGCGCAAAATTCATTTCCCCTTCACCTTTCTGTTTGCTCACTCAGTGGGACTGCTGTACAGAAAGGTGATTTATTGTGTCCATATGCAAATAAGAAATTAATTAGGAATGCTCAAATTTATTACAATGGGATCAAGCTGTTTGTACTTAAGACACATATAGTATCAATTACTTTTCAGTGTCATAGTCATTTCAGATGGCCTAAAATTTTCAGGACACTATCAGAATATAGAAGAACTATGTTTAGCACACTCCAGAAGTTATGTCAACTTTCGCTAACCTCTGAATGTTCATTTGTGTTTGTGCCTATAGAAATTGATTCATGTAAACACTCATCCTAGAGTCATAAAGCTATCAATTAAAAATGTAAAACGTAGACACAGTGTGACTTCTCTAACGAAGTCACATCACACCTTTCTTTATTCGACTGAACAGGCTTTGGGAAAGAACTTTTACTCCCGGACTTGGAGCGCCTTTCGGACCACATTGAGGCTGCCATGGAGCTGGTCCCAGCATTGCATACGGCCCAGATACGGACCACGGTGTCTGGTCCCATCATGTACACGGCCGACTCACTGCCCTGCATCGGACCAATGCCCCATGCTCCGAATTTCTGGGTGGCTGTCGGTTTTGCGTAAGTGGTTCTGATATTGTGGTTGCCCATTGAGCTTGTTGTAATTAATGAAAGTTAACAGTGGTGACAGAAGTTATACCCCAAACGAGAAGGACTTCTTTATTGCAGTGACAATTTTCAGAGAAAACAATAGATGAATGCACTGTCGGAAATTGTAAACCCTCTAAACTTATCTTACGTGCAACAGTGTTGTCAAAATAGAGGGTGGGGGGGGGGGGAGCAATTGTCACCCCCTGACATTTCAAATACTGCCAGTAAACTATATGAGGGAGGGGAGAGGGAAAATGCCCTCCCCTTCTTTTATCTCTGAAATAGTTCCAACACCTCTGCCTTACAATACTTCTCACATAATCACTAAAGCAGCATTCCTCAAACTGTGGTCTGCAGACCCCCAGGGGCCCTCGAGTGCATCCATGGAGGTAGTCCGTGCCAAGTTAAAGACAGCTCTAAAAAACAGCCCTTCTATGCCTTCGTACAATACCTCTGGTGTAGAATAAATTGGGAGTCCCCAAACAAGTGTGTCCAGGGGTCTGGGATGACCAAAAGTTTGAGAACCGCTGCACAAAATGGTTGGTGGCATTCACTGGTGGGGAAAGAAGCTGTACCATTGTAGCACTATATTAGAAAGTTTTAAAGCAAAATCAGTTTCCAGTAAAATGACAAATTAATAGATTGATATAAAATCTGAATCTTCGAAAAACATTAATTTTGAATAGAAGAATTAATTTAAAAAATACAAACCACAATGTCTTTTTCTGTAAAGTAAATCTCACTACCTAATACTCGTTGTGAATATATCACCCAAATAACTCAATATTTCTCACATACTCACTGCAAGCTGATGATATTCAGCAGTGGCCAGAGGAACCATACCATTAACACCACTGCAGTAAGAGACCTTCTTGGAAAAAGGCTAATTCCAGAACAGACATGACAGTTAGGAAGATATTCTATCAGAAAAACTGCACACTTCAAAACGAATTTTACGACGATTATCTCACATGCTAAAGTCACGCTTACATTTGTGTGCAATGGCAGCTGTGGCATCGTCCATTCCGGTGGAGCGGGGCGGTACCTCGCAGAGTGGATTGTGAATGGAGAGCCGCCCAACGGCCTCATCGAGACTAGATCCAGGTCGCTTTGGAAAATGGGTCACTAGGTAGATACCCTCAGACCTCAGCATGCACCAATATGAGGCTTTTCTTTTGATGTGAAACATCTGGTGCAATGTATCCTAATTAATACCAACGCAGAGCGCAGTTAATAGGACTGGTATATCCAAAGACAGTGGGGACACATGCTACAAAATGCTATCAGGTGCTCGCGATCGACGGGGCATTTGACATAGACAATGTGACCATGTGGCATGACATGCCATGATGGTGTACATGTGACATCTGGCGTCATGATGCATATGGAGTCAGTGATGTCATGTCATGATACGTACACATGACGTTACTGTCATGTGATGTAATGTAACATGACATTCCATGCGGCCAATGGCATCACGATGCGCCAAGTGGAGGTACTTCCGTGCGCAACCTCGCGTGACACCACAGCATGACGTCAGCATCTCGTGAGAGCTCTCAAACTTGCCTGCATTTAGCAGAACTTGTCAGTGTGACGTGACAAGTAACACCAGCGATGGTCCTTACGCATGTCAAGATGTGGTGATTGTGGTGTGACGTGACACAATAAGCCGCGTGATGTGAATATAACACCGATAGTGCAATGTGATGGTCACTAGTGTCCTGTGACATCGTTCTGTGTGACACCACGACATGATGTCATCCCGCAGGAGTGCACTAAACCTGTCACGCGTAAATATAGTGGCGGAGAAGACATGATACGTCAAATTGCGCGCGTGACACCTGGTATTCGTACGATATTATGGCGTCAATGTTGAGATCGCGATGTTTGTCAGTGGTGTCGCTGCGCGACATTACGTCATGTGATGCAATGTAACGTGACACTGAAACACGATAGTGTAATGTGATGTCACAGTGTCCCGTGACTACATTTCGTGTGACAGCCGTGACATCAGAATGACGTCACTACTTGTGACAGGCCCAATGCTTACCATAAAGTTGTGTCTGTGTCAGCACAATCAAAAAACACTGCCCATTCTGTCTTTCTTCTGACCTTATCCATAGGACTAAGATATACAATTGTTTTAGGTCCTACCGCTGGCAAAAAGGCGAAACATACGGCATGAACAACAGCTTCACATTTCCCAAGGAAGAACGGATCAAGGCCCGACTGAGCGGGAGTCAGTGGGATCAACAGCGCATCTGGACAGGGGGGCACAGATGGAGCCCACGCTGGTGAGAATCCTTTACGACCTGCTAAGTTCTTGATATGTACCTTTCTATGTCACAAAGTTTATGCTGCCTTAGCAAATTGTCTGAGAAAGTTATTTGCCAGGTTGCACCACGTGTGATTAATCGGGTATATCTCCAACTGCACTTCAGGCCCGATAAGTTAGCAAACTACAGAGAAAAATAAGGTTTTCTACAATCCCTGTAACGCCGAATTAGGGTACTTCTGTGGAGGAGGAGGGAGGATAGGGACA